>JAZHYW010036455.1:0-14238 GCA_037355805.1 Ixodes ricinus
AGGTCCCATCGCTTCCAGCATGAAGCCCGTGATGGGTTCCGAGTTCGCCCCGAGCACTGACGCAGCACTCGTGTGGAATGCGCTTCGATTCGAGTAAATTACGAATGCTGAAAAAGCGTTCGTGTTCAATGCATACTCACAGTGCATGACCAACTAATGGCGACCGCACATAATCTATGCATTATTTAGAAGTTTTGAAAAGGGTCTATTCTGTCTTCTCCGAGGGTCAGGGGAGTCGTGGGAGAGATATAAGGTAGCTCAGGTTTCCTTACGGACCCCAACCGCAGTTTGAGCTTTTCTGCTCAGTGAAGGGCGACGTAAGCATGCGCAAAGCTCTTCTTAAGTAGAGTCCATCGAAGCGTGTTTTTCGTGTCCTGGCGAGTTACTACGATGGTCTTTCTAAAACGCAGCTGTGCCCTTCGAGCGCCGCCTACAAGTTCGACCTTATTCCTGACGTTTGTGTGATCTCAACTCTGCCGTGATGTACGAAAGCAACGAAACCATCTCCTGGAAAGTGAGTTCCCGAACCAAATAGCCTACGGTTTTAGAAAGGCTTGTCAGCGGGACGTGCATCTTATTGTCGCCGTCGATGAGATGGCGGCCTTAGAACTTCGAAACACGAAGCTTGAACTTAAGAAGCCAGGCATTTTCTTTCCTTAGCTTAATACAGATCAAAGGGATTGCACTCATTTTAATAATCAGTCTTGTTCAGCGCCATTCGAAACTTTAATATAGTTGCAAAGTTTTCAACATCAAACTTTCGTGTGTCATGCCTTTGCAGAAAATTCTCCAAAAGCCGAGTTGAAACTTCCTAAAACTTAAAAGAAAAGCGGCTTGACTCGGCAGCGTTTTGTAAATCATTTCACCTCCAATGCGGAGGCATCCTCGGTAAGTCAAAGGGCAATGAGGAAATAAACGGGAAAGTGGACTTATTTTGGCATTAAGTTACTTTAATAACTCTCTAGTAGCTTAGTCAGAAACTCGATAAATACCGTTCCCTGTAGGCGCACATTTTATCTTGGTACTTTGATCTAAAAGATCTGCAGCGCCGCCATGCTAAAAGTATTGGTACATTCAGCCACTTCTCACTTTTTTATCCTTTCGACACAAATATTAAATACCAAGCGTCCCTACTTATCTAGCAGATGTCCTTGTCAACCCGTGTCTTGAAGAAGAAGAGATTCTTAATATTAAGCATTGCTGGACTTTGAAAAAGGTAATAAACACGATTTCTTCAATGGTTAAGCATTGCAAAACGTCTTGAAAAGCATCGCTAAAAAACAAGCACGTCGTTCCAAAGATGGATACTCGCAAGATCTACTGAGTACACTTCTTGTGCAGCTAATGTTCAGCTCCCAATACAAAAACAAACTCACCAGATTGGCTTCCTGATAGATGAGCGGGCTGTGCACAAGCGGTTGATGTGCTTAGTATGCAGCCGACCAACTGGGCAGCGCTGGCGCCCAATGACGTGGAGAAGAGCACGGGATGAACAGCGTAACCTGCACAGGGGACGAACTTGGGACAATTTGTAAGTGAGAGTTATAAAGGAATAAAAATAATGTGTCTCTCTACCTGCACACCACCAAGCAGAGTATAACTAGGTTTAAGCCAATAAAAATAAATCAGAAAAAGAGTCAATGTCTGACCAAATGTTGTGAATTTGAAGAAAAAGCCAATCTTGAAAATAACAGGGGAGCCAGCGAAACCCTGGGCAGAGGAACTAACCTGGAAAAACTTTCAGCAGATACATTGCTATGTTGTGTTTGAACTGTTTTCGTACCATACACGCAAGTAAATGTAACATGCACCTTGAAAGTTTTCACTAAATTATATTTCTTTTGTTTCTACCATCTTTGTAACCTAATTCCTTTTCTTCCTCTTTATCTTGAACTATTTAAAATTACTTAAGAGATCTTTGAGTTGTTTCCGTCTGTTCTTTTTTTCAATATGTTATGTTTGCATTGGAGGTTAGAGTTTTTAGAATTAATGACGTTTTAGACCACTATTAACTTGTTATTTTAGTTATATTTTAGATCTAGATTCCATCTGGAATTTGGGCCTGGGAAGGACGTGGAACATTTTTGTTGGTGTGTCTTTTTTGATTAAATTGTTACGAGCTTGAGAACTACGATTGAGATGGTGTGATGATCAAAATTGTTTTAAGAGTGTCAGGTGTGATGGTGTGTTGTTAGGTGCACTTGTAATAGGGGCGTTCTTTTGCTTCTTCTTCTCCGTTGAACAATTTTTAGGATGCTTGGAATATCTATTTTCAACCTTCTTTGTCTTATCATCTTTGTAACATATTTCCTTTTTCGTCCTCTTTATCCTGCAGCTATTTGAAGGTTTCTTGAGAGATCTTCGATTGTTTTCTTCTCTTTTCAATATATTATATTTGCATTGGAGGTTAAAAGTTTTTAAAATTAATCATTTTATACCACTATTAATCCTTGTCAGGCTAGCTATATTTTAGATCTCAGATTTAATCTAGATTTGATTGGTCGGACGACGAGGGAAGTCTAACTCTTCTTTTTTTTTTCCTAGGAAAGAAGAAGTTATAATACAAAAAAGAATGCAAATTGAATATGTACATTAAGTTTTCACTTTACTATGTTTTCTTTTGCCTGCTCATCCTTGTAACATAGCTCATCTTTTTTTTTTCTTGGACACTCGTCGGGCTATGCGCAAGCGCACTGCCCTTCGAGGGTGAGGGGATTTAGCCTTCTGGAGGGATCGGATAAACGTTTGTCTCGTAAACATCTATTCGTTTTCCAGTTAAGCTATTGTGTTTGTTTATGTGGTGTTTTATGATCCGATTTTTGATTGGGATGGTTGAGAAATTAAATCGGGCTAAGGCAATATCTAGAGAAACATTTTTGTTGGTGTGTCTATTGATTAAGTTGTTACGAGCTTTAGAACTACGATTGAGATGGTGTGATGATGAAAATTGTTTTAAGAGTGTCAGATGGATGATTTGCTGTTAAGTACATGTTGTAGACAAGGCATTCTTTTGGTTCTTCTTTGCCGTGCTATTATATTTTTGAGGATACCTGGAATATCTGTTTTCTTCTTTTTTTCCATATATCATATTTAAACTGGAGATTAAAATATTTGGATTTAATCATTCAAACCACCAATGAGCTTGTCTTTTATATTTTAGATCTATATTTTATCTAGATTTATCATTTTAGATAGTTATTTACATTATGTACAGTTTCATTTACATTATGTACATTTTTACGTTCTGTATCTTGGTCTTTATTAAATTGTGTATTTATATTTCTAGTCCAGATCACATGCTCTTTTTTTTTTTCCTGTGATAAGGTGTATTAAGAGTTTGTTATGCGATCTTGAGATGAGTTTCTTTTTTTATGTTTATGAAAATTCCTTCCAGTCTGACCCACTTCTCCTCACCTTACCTCTTTTTCTTCTTTTTTTCTTTTAAAGCCATTGTATTTCGGGCATATCGTTTCTTAGCTGTTCTTTTGTGTCTATGGTTACATAATTTGTGAGGTTGTTATATTTAGTATTGTTGCAAGTTTTTTTTGTTGTTGTTAGAAGTTAGTTTATCAATGTATTACTATCTTATGCAGTTTATACTTAGTGTCTTTCACTTTATATTTTTCTTTACCCCTAATTTCTACGTCTTGGTTTTCTAGTCCACAGTGCAGTTAAAAAAAAACTTTCTTTCTCTCTTTTATTTAATCATTGTCGTCCTTCATTTGTGGGTGTCACATTGTATGTGTTCTTTTAGTTGTTATCCCGCACTTGCGATTTGTTTCTCGGGCCCTTTTCCAAAGGGTCGTCCGTTATTCGACATCGCCTCCCGAGTTGCACTTAGGCTGTTTTGTTGGTGGGAAATATGATTCCTCAATCCAGAAGAGTCGTTTTATTGCCGTGTTCAGGAACTTTCAACCTTGTGTAAGGAGGTGATGCAAGCTCAATTGGACGCCAGAGCCCTGAAACTCAGTCCAGGGCCCTCCTGTAGCCTTAAAAATCGGCTCCTCGCTTTATTTCGGCAAGGTCGTTATGTTTTTGTTTCATTGTTTGTCTGTTAATTTAGTGCTCAATTTGGATGCTCGAGCAAGGGACTGGCCCTTTGCTCTCCTAACCATTATTAGTTGGGTCTTCCACTTGCCTTGTCTTTTTCCTTTTTAGTGCGGATGTTCATTTTTGTTTTGTCATGTTTCGGGTGTGGAGGTTCAGTTAATAATGTATTCCTTTTGGAACATTAGAAGGTGGGTGGTTCAACCTTCTCACTGACTTACTTGATCTTTTGTTAAATCATTCCTTTTTTTTTTTTCCTAACTTCTAAGCTTCATTTAGCTTGCTGTGTCAAGGAATAAGGTCTGAGATATGTTTGATAAGAACCTCTAAAAATATCCGTTTGCTTGTTTGATATCAATAACTTATTACGTTTACTATATGTTAAATTATGGCTGTCCAGTTTCTGAATAATGGATTGGGTTGAAGTGCATCCTTGGAAGTAATGTTCCATATTGAACACGTTTGCCCGCATGGGCAAAGCGAATGATTGTGAATTTTAAATCTGAAGAAATAAAGGGAAATCTGCCGTACCAGTTATAAGTTGTGTTATTCTAGATGACGCAGAAAAGAAGGAATTAAAAGCGGAAGAGGAACATTGGTGCCACGAGACATATCACAGTTTATCGGCATACGTCGGTGTCGCCATTAATAGGTTATGTTTGAAGCTTCCTTAAGATGGCCGCTGTGCGATCTCAGCCATAAAGAAGCCCTTTAATGATTTGTGAATTTGTTTTCAACTTTGCGCAATGATTGAGCCTCGTCAAACGTAGCAGTACGGAGATATTTTGCTTCTAAAACTGCAATTTATTTTAGAATTATAGCTGAAACATCACATTCGTGACGTACTTTTTGTCAATTAATTAGTTGTAGGGTTGAACGAAGCGACTCGCTAATTGGCTGCGAGTTAGGTTCATTGCTGCAGTGCCCGTGATTAGACGCGTTGTCGCCGCAGCCCCTTAGATCGTCCTAGATTCAGGCTCCGAACGCGATCGTGCCAAGAGCGTCCACTAAGTGCGAATTCGGGTGGTCATTTCCCGGCAAAATATTTTGCCATATCTCCGGCACGGGCGTTCGCGTGGTCAGTAGTTGGCGAGTGCGCGCCGTTCGGGTGGCGCGTCTCAGGCATATGCCGGCAATTTACCGGCACAATTTTTGCCCGAGCTTCAAGGGGTCGAGCAGCTTGTCTGCCAGACTGTATCCGGTATCGTCATATCCGAATCGGGAAAGGGAACCAAACGAAACAATGCTCACCGATAGCGGGTTCGAGTAGAAAACGAAGCCACTGAGACAGACACCCCTCTGTGGTCCGAGAAAAGACAGCAAAAAGAACGGAGATAAAGATAAATTATGTTTCAGAAAAAGCAAACATTTTTGGAAGAATTTGTCCAGCCTGCGCAAGGTCCTTTTGCTCGGAGATACGGGCTGCATCATACATTATTTTGTTTTACAACTGTGTAATAACACGTTATTACACCGCTGAAAAAAAATGCATTCATAGTGTGCGGTTTGATACTGGAATACGCATTACAGTTTCAGGGGTGTAGCCGCAATAAAAAGCTGAGGATTCCAAGAAAGGTAATAACAATAAACATATTAAAAAAGCGACGTCGGCAAGCCTTCTTGGGAACCTTGTAAAATGGCGACAATTCCTCGGAAATCCAAACGCTGATATATTCAATTTGACGCGTGTGCGAACAGCCCCACACAGATTTATTAATCTGCCTTTCCTTGCACATACAGCGTGCTTATTCCCATAAAATAATCGAGGAAAAAGTTAACAAAGCTCACGCGCGACCCAGGCAAATAAAAACGCCAGTTGCCGGCGCTTTGTGTTCGGGTGGAGAGGGTCACGGTGGCCGCCGCTGGCGCGTTTTTTGGTCACCGGTACCTCCAGCAAGGGCTCGCCGGCGATTGACCACCCGAATTCGCCATAAGTTGCGCCCCGCTGGCGCCATCACCCGCTGAGAATGCCCGAGAAAACTGAGTTTAGCACGGTCTAGCACGCTCTGCACCACATTGTTTCCTCTTCTGATTGGTACTAGTGCGATCTGTGTAGTCAGAGAAGCAGCAATTTAGCTCCTGGTTTAGTTGCACCGTTTTATGATCTAAAAATAGGAACATGATGGGAATATTCAGTATAAATAAGCTTTTATTTGTTCCCCAATGTAACAAAAATGTCGGCATAAAAAATCCCAATACCGAGCCAGTATAATAGACCTTTTGGCGAATATGTGCTGCCACCTAAGGGGCGATGGGCGAACCTGAGGCGCACTGGGTTGGAGAGTATTTGTAGAGAAAACAACGTGCACGTTAGGCTTCTTGTGTGCTACCGGTTCGTTTTCTTTTTGGTTCTTCGAGTGGTCGGACTTGTCAACTCTCCTGACTGCACGAATCCAGAGCTGCCCGCTTAACGGGATGAAGCTTACCACATGGAAAGCGAAAAAAGCTAGGTCCACAACCCGGGCGATAATAGTTCCGACAGCCGAAGGCTACACAGTTCACTGGCATGATTGCGGTGCACATCGTAATCTAGAATGGGCGTCGTCAGTACGATGACTTGTGTTCACCTTGTTCGCAACATCAAAACTTGAGTCCTCGACTCTGATGGTCTTATTTTCTTCTTCTTCTTCTTCCGAAGCGCCCAAAGGCGAGAAATGCAAGATGGCGGATTGTTTGGAACTAGATACTACGCGGTAGAAATACCGCGTAGTATCTATACATGCGTATTTGTAGAAACACGTTGCGCAGTACGCGCACCGCGTATTTCTACAAAAGGTCCATTCGCTTGGACACAAATCCGCCGGCACGCTTTGTTGGCACGAATTGACACTTGGCACATGTTGTTATGAGCTGGAGCGGCTGCCATCGTGTACGACTAGCACGTGGTCATACATGACTTATAAATCGTTATCGTCCTGACTTCTAATTAACTCTACCTTTGTCACGTCAGCCAAGCTTTAACATTTTGTCGGCCCTCCGGGCAAGCGCGTATCGCTCGTTAGGCCTATGAAGTGAAGTTCCTGGGGTAACATCAAGGAGTCGCACGGACTCCGTCCAATCGAGCGCACTGATGTAATAACCAACACGAAAAACCACAAAAAGCACTCAAACTCATTGGGGAGAAAAGCTAGGAAACTACATAAAGCATTGGCAACTGATTCAAATTGGAGAAATAAGCGTCCCAATGGTTCCGTTGTTCCAATATTCCGAACGTCGATTCCCGAATGGGGCTGATGGTGCGCTCGCGAGAGAGTCAGAGAGCCGATTTGATGGTGTGCCGCCATGGTCACTGGGAGGAAAGTGTCTGGATAAGTTATCTTTTATTATTTATTTCTGCATACTCGAAACGTTTTTCCTGTTTTTTTTTCTTTTCTCTAACATTCCTTGCTAAAAGTGATATTTTTACTTTTTTTTTTACAGAAAAACGAAACTTTATTTTAGATACACTTTATTTAGCCTGCATAAAAAAACATTCTGACGGCTCTTGCCCCCGCTGTCAATCACAAAATGGTCCAAAAAACTTCACCAATTTGACCTGAGGCGCACATTTCAAACAAACTGGACGTTACGCAGTTTTTGCCTAATCGAGTTTAATTATCATGCGCTAATATTTCGCGGCTACTACTTGTTCCCCGAAAAGCCTGACGCGCTAAGTAAATAAGAAATTAGCAGAATATTGAATATCTTTCGTGCTGACTGCTGGGCGAGTTGGTACTGAATTTGAGAATACATGGTAAGAACCGAAGACAAGAGCAAACGGAACAGTTACGGCGTGCAGTAGTGTTCAGTTCTCCTTTTGTCCTTGTTTCGAGCAATTTACTCGGTGTCACAGGTGACGCTATGATCGTGAAATAATTCGGCAAGAGATGAAGAGCAGTAGAAAGTTACAAACATTAGAAGTACTTTTTTCTTCCGCCGACGTTTTGTGCGCTGTTTATTATTAGTAGAAGCGCTTGGTTGTAAATGAATGAAAACGGAAATACAGGAACGAAGTGAGATATCATTTGATTCAATTAAGAAAATGAAGAATATTGGATCGAAACTACATTGTTAAACTAAATATTACACTTCTATAGAAATAATTGAATGAATGGAACAATTTCTAATTCACAAGACGATAAAAACAACCAAAAAGGATCTCCATAAAAAAAAATTGAGATACCGCATTTTTTCCTTGGATAGTTCTACATACGGTGTGGTAAGCTCTATGGTTGTTTTTCACTCATAAACCGCTCTGGCTGTTTTGACATATAAGGGATTGACGACCTTAGTCTGGTCAAACATAGAGGAGCAGTCACGGTATCTGACATGTATGGATGGGTGTCCTGATGGTGATTATTATATAGAGAGGTCATGCTCTCGTAGCCTTACATTAATGCAGCGACCAGATTGGCCAACATACACTCTCCCACATGCGCATAGGATTTCGTGCACAACGTTGACGCTGCACTTGACGTATATATGTGCAATGTTGACTGTGTATTGTTCATAAACGTTCATTTAGGAGTTTTGCGCTTATTATTCTCACGTACACACTAAACATCGTAACACCCTTATGGGTGTAAATGGCTTGTCCTATAACTAACACCCTTCTGGGTGTAGCAAAACGCCCTAAGAAAAGGGCGTTTTTCCTAACACCCCTAAAGGACGGCGTTATTCCGAACACCCTTAAAATAGGGTGTGATTCCACTGTACACCTTTTTATTAGGGTGTTATGACTGCGCAGTACGCCCTCTAAATTGGGTGTACCACCGCCAGAAAGAAAAAGAAAAAAAGACGCGATGACCAACACCCATAAAGTAGGGTGTAATAACCCAAAAGAGTGCACGAAAAAATGACTGCAAAGGAGTCGAAACATGCCTGGTTCACTTTTTATTTTTCGATCAAGGTTCTACCAGGTTCTACTAAATTCTCTATAGGCGATTGCAAGCAGGTCATCTGGCCGCAGCCATGTCTCTGCTTATGCGGGCAAGTGCGTACAATTACAAGCTTGCAAAAGGCAAAGCTACGTTCACGCGCGCGTCATCAAACTTGGCGGGCAAGACTGAAAGAAATAGTTCCCCTTTATCCTCGCAATTTCACCACGACCAAGACGCTTCTGAACCAGTGGCGGTCCGTGCGTGTAAGGTTATGAACATTCCAACCGGATATTGTTTCATAACCCCTTTAAATTATACAACCGAAGGCCCTAGTTCAATCTCCAACTTTACTTTTCTTGCGACATTTATGCTTTCTAGCACTGGTGACGTGGACAAAACTGGCAGGCTTGCAAAGACAGAACGACCGGGAGTTGCTTGGGACGTAAGCGGCAGTTCATGTTTGTAACAATAAAATGTTCTATTGAGACGGAAGCAGGACTACTATCAGAAGCATGCTTGCAGAGTACTTACAAATAAAAGAGCGATCTCATGTAATCCGTGATAGATGCATAATTCGATTCGGGCAGCACAGAACAATCCACAAACACAATGTCGAGGATGAAGGCGGTCGCTCACATTCAACGGAAGTTTCGTGGTCGCCGATGAACAGCTCTCTGTCGTGATAGATGCGTAATCCGATTCGGGCAGCACAAAACAACGGAAACACAATGTCGAGGTTGAAGGCGGTCGATCACATTCAACGGAAGTCTCACGGCCGCCGATGAGCAGCTCTTTGTCGAAACGCGTCCAACAAACACAGCACAATAATTCCATGGACTCCGACGAAATAAACGACCATTACCGAAAAGTTGGCATGGATGTATTCGGGCCGTTCACGACGAAAAATCCCGGCCGCGACTGCAACGCACGAAGAAGAGGAAAGCACTGACGGGCGCCCCTTTTGAAAACCGGACCTAAGTGGCTCCTACAACTCACCATAAATTGGCATACGGCAAGGACTACGGCCCCAGTGAGCCCATCAGCGTGCAAGAGCGAGTCACGTGACAAATTTTCGTCCAAGCGTTTTTGTCCTACGGAGAGCGGTCACGTGTTTCGCGCCGCCCCTCTGATTTGCTAGAAGCGGCCTTCGCACTCGCTCACAGCCACACGAAGACACAAAAGAAGGTGTGGAGGCTTATCAGAAGACGAGGTCAAAGGGGTTGGACAAAGCAGCTAATCTCCCTCCGCTTCTTTGTATGACCACCTGCACTGCCCGGGGAGGGTCGCGAAATGGGACTCGTCTGGAATTGCTTTGCGTAGTACAACCTTGAGCGCATCAAACTGTCACTCATGTAGAAGGGCATGCTCTGGTGCGGACCGCGAGATCACAAAATAAATACAAAAAACAAATTTGAAAGCCGTCGAAGCACGGGACAAAGCTAAGACGCTGAGAGCATGAAACAAAAAGAGACGCGGCTTCACGTATAACAAAAAAAACAAAAAAACGTCGGGACGCTAGATATTTTGGTGTCATTACGCAGAGATAAGAGTCGTGAACCCTAGCGGGGGTGTCATGAATCCGGCACTTTCGATGGTCTTGCGACATTGTTTCTTCAGAAGTGCACACAAAAATAAAATCTCAGTGAAGGTGCTCTAAGTAGTGCGTAACGCAGTCAGGGTAACCCAGGTAACAATTTATGTTGTGGAGACAGTCGGCGCAACAAAGTTTCGCAACATGGAAACAGTTTTACTGCAATCGCGCAACAATGTTGTAGCAACAGTCATAACACTGCAGAAGTGTCCGCTGCTAAATCACTGCGGCAACTGTGTCGGTCAACCGTTGATTGTTTCATGCTCGCAACAGTTACCGAAGCATTGTTTTTACCCAGCAAAATGTGTGCTGTCCTGATGTTGCTAAACTGTTCCCGTGGCATATTCTAAAACAGTTTGCGTTTACACTGCTAGAATGCGGTCGCCAAACATTGCTCTTCCAGGAAGTGTTCCAACCGTATACGATCACAACAGTTTCGCGCTAGGTTGGGATAGATGTGTCGAGGAATTGTTGCGGAAACACTGGACACCATTGTTGGTTGACTGCTGCTCAAACCTATTCGGCTGACGTTGCGTGCCACAACGGGACTGCAGCTGTATTACATCAGTTTTGCCAACTGTTGCCGCATGCGATCGTCCATCAACGTTTGCGCACTGCATGACCAGGCCAGCGCTCCCCTCGCGACAGTGCTATCCTCGATGACGGTCGGGGTCTGTAATGCCTTGCTTTGTTGCTAGAGTCTCGTCGCTGCCACATGCTGCGTTGGCATGGTTTTGCGGGTGCTGTCACTTGTCTCGCAACAATTAGGTGACAGTCGGGCAGCCTTTGGTAAGCCTATCTGCGGATACCTGCCACAGCCCCGGAACACCAGTTACAGCCAACGATACCGGAGACTCAGTCTACTGTCGCGGAAAATTCCCCAAAGAAGTTGCACCGCCACGATCCGTGCAATGGAACGCATCTACCGGCGATCCCGACGCCGCCCATTCCTCCCGCCGCGGCCACTGAGGAAACCGCAGAGCCGCTTGAACCCCAAGGCTCAGAGTATCGCATTCGACAGCGTCAACTGTTGCTCTTCTATTTTTACGGCTTTCATCGGCATTGCCGCAGCCGAGAGCATACGAGGTAAAAAAGATATGGTTGCCCAACCACCGTCTCTCGGCCGGAAGCGGCCAGCGGAATACAATTCAGAAGTCAGCTCGCGCTCCAGGCTCAGGACGCGCTGCCTGGAATTTCCGGTTGAGCCGTGGCTGCATAAAAGCAACAGTAATTATGCGCAGGCAACAGCAACTAATTCTTTAAACCATCCCGTGCCTTCTATTTTGCCAATCTCAATAAAGGTTCCTACAAAAAGTTATTTTCCGTTTGTTTTATGCAAGAACAAGCTTTCTAGCAGCATACCCGCCAAGATGTTCTTTCTGGATGCTAGTAGAGGCACACCCGCGTCATTTGAGTTCTCATCACAGGACCGCGGGGGAAGGACAACTACACATGTTTTAGGAGTATCGCGAAACTGCCTATTATTCACGTGCTTTACTGCTGCTTGTAGTTCTCTAATTCAGTAAGTGGGGCGATGGGCACCTTCCGCGCCGTTATGAGCACTGTCACGCTACCCGAGACGCTGAGACAAAAAATAACCGCCGAATGACTCCGCCTGAAAGTGAGCGTCACTCAAAGGTGTAGCGGCATCCCGCGCATGATGCCCACGTTGCCCCATTTATGTCATGCGCGTAATGCAGCAGAGTCGCGAGATGGATTTTCATTCCTCCTTAGCTTTAATCCTCAACTCAAAAGCGGGTTGAGAAATCGCGTGGTCGTGACCTGCTTTTGCAATGGTGCGACGACTCGAAGCTTTCACCGTGCTTTTCGAACGCAACCTCTAACGGCATTCGCAAGTGGTAAGTTCCGTCCGGGAGCCGCAGTGTAAGATAATACTCTTCAGGTGAGGACAGCGCGCTCCTCGCGCAGTGCCAGGCGAGAGTTCGGCGCCAGGCAGAGGACTCGTCGGCCCGATGTTCGGCAAAGACGGCTCCGTGCCGCACCTCATGCCTCCACGCGCTGCGCTCCAGCGAGGTCAGTCGCTCGTGCAGAAAGACAAGTTTTTCGGCTTTCTCACGCTGATTTCGCCGACTTGGCTTACGCCGGCGGCGCTGTCAGCCGCGATAGGCGGTGGCGTATCACGGTCAACCGTACTTCGGATGCCGGTGAGACGAACGCACTATCTGATTTTCCTCACGCGCCGCTCTCGTTCAGCCCCCGCCGTGTCCTCACCTGAAGAGTATATCTTACACGTAGATCAGAATCAGCATCATTGACCGCGAGACTGCGGAATCAAATATTTGTTGACTGAGCGCGTACATCCGAAAGTGACTGCAGTTCCTCTATTGTGCGAAGCGCGTGAACTTCAGGTCGGCTGGTACGTAGCTTTGCAGGTGCCGTTGGCATGCTTACAGGTAACGCTGACGTTCTCTGAGTACGAGCGGATGCCATCGCAGTGATGGAGGCGGAGAGCTTTCAGAAAAGTGGGTACAGAAATAGTCCCCTGTATCTCCAGATGTTCGTAACCGAAAAGCTGGCTTTTGACTTTTTAAGCCTCTTTGCGTTTGGCCTACTAGGCGATATGGCGAATAGTAGGCCCCGATCGTAAAATCATTTGTCAGCCCAAAGTTCACTTCATGTCGAAGTAAAAGGATAAAGAGCGCGAACAGGCAGGACGAAAAAGAACCGCGCTGCGGCGCTGGAGGCAAGCGTCAGCTTCCAACTGATTTAATAAACACACGAGCAACATTGTGAGCCTGTCGAGCCACATCGCAAACACATGCAACAGATAAAGGTCTATCGCTCATCACAGCAGCCCTCAAGAAACGCAATTTCTTTGTTTAGCGAAAGAGGACGGCTGCTGCTGGATTTGTCAGGCACTTTGCTGAACAGCTTCGAGTATCTCCCTTTCCATCTTCTTCTTCCCTCTCCTGATCAGCTGGCTGTGCTCAAGAAGTTTCACACCCGCATCGTTCGCAGTGCTCCCTGGAATGGTCACCCGAATCATTGCGTCCGACAGCATGTGTTCCGCGCTCTCTTATTAAGGCATCGGCTGGTCTGACCGATGGAAACTTGTCCGCAACTAGAAGGATCTCATAAACCAGCTTAGTCGCCTTGTAATATTTTAATGGATTTGAACCAACTAGCCTAAAACCAAATTTTTATTTAATTTCGTGGACCCTAAATCTGGAAATCAGTCAAGAGTAAAAGCACATCGAAAAAAAAAAAGCCTCGCGGAAAGCTGGAGCTTTTTCTTTCTTTTTTTTTTTTCAAAGAGGCAATGCTCAAATTACCTCGACCGGCAAGTTCGGAACTAAGAGTCTAATTTTAACATTCCCGTTTTTGTTTCGTGAGCGGTCGACAACATATAGACATGTCGGACCACCTGGCCTAGTAATGCTCGTGTCCCACTATAGCGACAGACAGAAGTAAACCGCAACGACAAGCCTCAAACCGGAGTCCCTACGCGATTCAGTCTTTGTAGATATAAAGGATGCTTATGCTGAAACACGGGCATCATGCTGCGCGAAGGGTATCTTTGGCGAGCAATCGCTCGTAGCTTACTTCGCGATGCACCGAACTGACCATGCTTCGTTTCACATTATCTCCGAGGCAGAAGCCAGAGCTAGAAATGCTGAGACCAGCGCTTTTTGCGTTTCTCGCCAGCCTCGCGCGCTCGAGCAAAACACAGACGCACGCGAACTTCGCGCTCAGCGCTTCGAAACTTTATGCGCTCGCGCA
>JAZHYW010036456.1:0-37185 GCA_037355805.1 Ixodes ricinus
TAGAACCAGAGCTCCACGTGGCAAGCTTGGCGGCAGCGGGTTATCGTTCGCCGGAACTTGCTCCCTAAGGGTACGCGCCGTCTGCGTTCTTGCTTGGCTGCAGTAATGCGGGCTGTCGGATAGGGATCGTCGGGTGCGGGAAGGGCCTGGTGTAAGCTAGTTAGGGGGAAAGTGAGAGCTAATCGTGTACGCGCACAGGGGCGGATGTTGAGCGCAGCGAACGCAGGTTTGCGCAGCACGCGCGCCTTTCATCGGCCGGCGAGTGGGAGCTCTAGATCTGCTACCAACCGGCATCCGGGGTGCGCTGCGCTACGCCAAATTTGAAACGTTTAATGTCGGAGTGTAACAGAGGCTTAATCAGTCTAACGGTGAGCTCGGAGTTCTGACGTCCCCGAGTGCTCTCGTCTCGTACTTCCCCTCCGTTTCTCAGCGCATAGATCAATTTAAGGCCGTAGGCCGAGATGGGATCTCACCGGTACACCCCAAAAAGTTGTGCAGATGACATTGCCCCCTACCTTCTTATAATATATAACTAATTGTCGAACGATGGCCATTTGCCAGGCGGCTGAAAAGTGGCACACGTGTTGCCGGTGCAGAAGGAAGGGCCCAAAAGAAGAAGTTACCAATTACAGACCGATTTCTCTAGCCTTTATATGTTGCACATAACGGGAACATGTTTTACATCGTCACATCATAAAGCCTCTAAAGCGGTGGTTCTCGATAACCATCGGTGTTTCGCGGACCCCTTGCGGATCGGCGGAGATGATGGAGGGCCTCGTTCGTGGTGATAAGAGGAAAAGGTAAAGGTTAAATATAATAATTATTTAATAAATCCATATAACTAAGGGCTACTGTGAAGTAGACTTCTCTTATTGACATGCACACGAGAAAGCTCGCCCAAAAACTGAAACATTTCTTCTCGACCTGAGAAGTGACAACTCTTATTGCCGGGCTTGACTGGTAAGGCTGGGCTTCGCAGACCCCCATTTGGGAACCACCGCTTTAAAACCAACACTTTTTTTTTAATTGAATATCAAACACGGATCTTGAGGAGAACTATGGATGTAGTACAACACAACTTCACTGAGTTATATCATGATTAGGTCACGGGTGCTGGGACAGTGGCGGACAGATTGGTAGTGTTTTCTGGGATTATAAAGAAGCGTTCAATGCGGTATCACACGCACTATGTATTGCACAAATTAGCGCATTCCTAAACTTTGACACGGCTATTCTCAGCTACGAATGAATTGCCTCTCTATCATCACGTTACCAGTGTGTTCTTTTAAATGGCAAAACTTTGAAATTCTCTGAGGTAACATCCGGTGTACAGCAATGCTCTGTTTTGATACCTTTGTTATTTTTAAGATTTGTTAATTACATTAGTGACGGTGTAAATTCAAGGAGACGTTTGTTTGCGGATAATTGCGTTGTTTACATGGGCCTAACAGATCAAAACAGTTAGATATGGCTGCAGGGTGACTTGAACCGAATTGAACAATGGTCTAGAGAGTGGAAGACGGAGTTAAACGTAAACAAAATGTGTCCAATTAATCGTACCCGTACAAAGAAAACGAAAGTTGAAACGTATGATCAACTGAATTAAGAAACCGTACCAATAGAGCAAACGGTTAAATATCCGAAGCGTCGCGCTGTCAGCAGACTGCACCCGGACTGCAAATATTGACGATGTTGTTATGAGGGCCCGCAGAGCGGTTGAATTTTTAATCCGAAATTTAATAAAATCAACTAAAGCTCTTTCAAAGAGCTTGCCTATATCTCGTATGTACATCCAATTTTAAAGTACGCCTGCACCGTCTGAGATCTCGTCGCATCAAAACCACATGGTTGCACTAGAAAGAATTCAAGGTCGTGATGTTCGTTTCGTCCTGGTGCGGTGTGACCGTTTGGCGAGTGTAACAGACGGTCACATGACCGTTGAAAAGAAGTATTCCGGATCGGTCTACATTGGCATTAAGGCGAAGAAATTTGCGCTTGCACTTTTAATGCGAATAGCATTCTTTGGATACTTCACGCACTTTTCGTCTGATCTATCGTATCTATCTGGCTATCTAACCTCTTACGCCGCGGGTCGATAAATAAATAAAAAAGACCGGCGCCGGCTGGGATTCGAACCGTTGACCCTTTGATCAGCAGGCAGACGCGCTAACCACAGAGCTATGAAGGCAGTCATTCAACGCATCTCTAAACGGTTGTTTATATCTTACCATAGACGTTGCCAGCGCTGTCACATACGGTGCGCGCGTTCCATGCACGAGGGCTATTCCGCCTGTGCCGGGAGCACGGCCGCTAGCTCACCCTCTCCCGCGCTCGGGAGAGGGTGATGTAGCGGCTGTGCTCAGCCTCACGAGAGCGGGAATGAGCCCTCGTGCATGGAACGCGCGCGCACCGGTAGCTGTGACAGCGCTGTAAAGCGCGTCCTATGGTAAAGATATAAACAACCGTTTAGAGTACCGTTGGTTGAGACTAGCTGAGACGCCAGAAAGTCTGGTCGGTACCATTTTGAGTGTTTGTGCGTATGGCGCGTGCTTTGCTCGCCTTCCTAAGTGACACAAACGCACGTGCTGGGCTGCGGAGATCGTGCGCAGGGCTGTGAAAGTGTCAACAAATTTAGAATCGCCTCAAGAGTGGGCTGGCGTATCTAGAGTGTGCCGGCCACCTGACGAACGCGCATAACTCCGCACCGTTTGATGCTATTCGCATTAACGTAGATAATCATTCCCAAAGGATGGGTTCTGCTGATTTTTATACCATATATATCACAGTATAACTGGAATTAATTGCTCATCTTATTTATTGCCTCCAAATTATACCTCCGAAAGAGAAGAACACGTTTATGAAATGAGAGCACACCGCACTTTGACTGAATTGGGCAAACACTATATTTTTTAATGAGTGGAATTCCTTGACAAGCGAGATTGTGTGTGCCACAAAGTCTGCAATTGTTCTTCAAGTTTATTTCCTCCTTGCGATAATGCCTGATGGCACTTGCGGGGTGAATAAAAAATAAAGAATAATGAGAAGTAGCAAAACTTGTGAAATTTAAACATACTGGATGTCAGTCACTTTGTCAATTGGAAGGTTGGAAAATTATTATTTTGTGAATCGTATGCATATTGAACCAAAGATTAGGGTGCAAAGGACCTGCGGTGGTTAAACATTCGAGACTTGTGTTTGCATGCGTTCCTTCTTGCCCCAGTCTCGGGGTTTTTAGTCAAATGTACACATCTTACTTTTTTCTATTTATAGACTAGCTTTCATGTTTTGTTCGCGGGTACTTTCAGCATTTCGGTTGTAGTTTTTTTCTGCAATGTGAGCACATCAATTACTGCTCTGTACGATTCTCCTCAAAATCAGCACCTTAGTTATTCAACCTACAAATAAATTACGTTTTATTTGTCATGTTTTTTTTTTTTCTAACTTCTCATTTCATATTCTGGTATCGTAAAATCTGGCGTACTTCAAAATATTGTTTCAGGCGTTTTATTTTGTTAATATATACCTATATCAATTAGCTCCCTGCTTCCGTTAAGTGTTACATAAAGTTATTTGCTGGTGTCTGTGGCTTTACACATGAAATAATTAACCAGTGCGATAACTCTCTTCTCCAATCTAACCTCGACAATATTTCTAAGAGCTGTAACAAATGGTTGTTGACTCTTAACATATTTTCCCACCTTTCCAATTCTCCCAAATCACGGGACTACAAATCAAATCATATTGGGGCACCAAAACCAACGAAGGTAATCTGGTTCGCTCCAGTTCTTACCATCGGGTACTTAAAGCGGCCGTGCAACAATATTCGCCTGAAATGTTTTTTTTCCACTTTACACGAGTTTGCTGGCACTAGTGGGGCCCAAGTATACTCCGCACGCAACACCATTAACGAAGAAAGCTCTTTGTTGCGGTGTAATTTCAAGAACAAAAGAGAGCGTTTTCTTTCAAGCTCTCTTTCGCAAAACTTGATGACGTAGTTGGGGCATCGCAGTATTCTCCAGTGACGATATCTGAATTCGGTTCATAGATTGGACCGCTGCATTGCTTGAGCACTCAATTTGGGCTCGTGATAATCAACAGCTCGACAAGCATTCGGGTAGGGGCCCGTGTCCAATCGCTGCAAGGACACAACAGCCGAACCATAACAATGTTTGGAACTGAGTGCGTGTCCTGTGCTTTGCAAATCCTCAGCGCGTGGCTATGATAAACATTGGAGGACATATATTCGGCTCCAGATCACGTGGCCGCGTGTTTTGGCTGCAAGTTGAGGGGGTAAAAGCTGACCGCTTTTCTTAATTTTTTTCCCTGCGATTTCTTTGAGTGCGAGCAAAAACGAATGCGTCCTTTGTAGCTCAATACCGTAAGGGATTCGTTCTAAGCGGTATTTGCACAAAGTACAGAAGTCGTTGCATCGGCCCTTTAAGGCACAACTATTCTGAAACCTCGTTGTGTGTCAAGATAGTTTTATATAGGAGACTCATCCACCGAAGCTGAAATACGCGTCGGCAACATCGGATCCGGTCTCATGAGCTCTGTTCGACGCCATAGAATACGTTCAGAATTGATCAGCGTGACCTTATGTCATGTGACTTATAGACCAACACGCGGCCCTGACGTCACGCCGCTGCGGTGGCGCTGTCGACGGCACCGCGCATGCGCAGACGCTTCAGTTCACGCGAATTCGGTTTCTGCACATGCGCAGTGCCCACACCGGGTGTGGGCAAAAGCCGGCTTGTTTGTAAACAGCGTGTCGGTCTATACACCAGCTCAATTTCCCGGCTAAGTTGGACTGGGAAATTAATGACACGTAACCTAAACACGTCCAGTTTAACTGCTAAATTTAGCGGGGCAAATGACGACACATTACCTGACGACACGTGGCACATCAATCCAACTTCCGTTTCTGAATGTAGTAGAAAAAATGACGTCACGTGACCTATACAAAAATGTAGTTTTCCTAATAAATTTAGCGAGCAAATTGACGCCCCGTTACCTATGCACCCCGTTTTTCAGCTCAATGCAGCCTTCTAAACCATATTAGAAGACATTACGCCACTACGAAACGGCGGTTTAATGTCTTGTAAATCATTCGATCAAACCTTAAACGATCAAACCTTAAATACTGCGTTTGATGCAGTATAGGGGAGGGAGATATGAAATACAAAACATATTAAATAAGGAGAATGTGACTGCAAAACAAAGTATAAAAAACAAGCTGAAACATCGAATGAAATAAATGTAAATAAATTACACACGAGTAAACAAGAGAAAACATGGGCTGTGTTTCTGTTGTAAACATGATTAGACGTAGAAGTTTTATGTTGACTGAGTAAAGCTTTTATGCATTAGTATGCCATAAAAGAGTATTTAAGCTGGGAGCTGAAGTAATTTGTTCACAAGTAAATACCGATGCGAAAAAAATATGAAGGAGCTTAGCGCACTCTGTTACAGGAATTATGTCCACATTCTATAGTCTGTATGATTCATCAACGTGTTTTGTGTCTGTCATTCTACACATACCGTATTTTTACTGGCTTTCCTTGTGTCTCTCCTTTAACCTTTATTAATTAATTATTAGGGATTTTATATTAATAGCTCTTTTTGTTTCTGATTCTGCACTGGAATTGTATATCGTTCTTTTTTATTGCTGTTCGATTGGTTTTATATAATTTTGTTTTTATATGTAAGTACCACATTTGCTTTTCTACTTTGTGTAACTTTGTTTTTGCTTATTTACGATATTTTTTCTTTTATTGAAGTAAAATACTGGGCTAATTTTTGATCGCTAATTAACCCTTTATTACCAAGGGGTCGCTTCAACAGTTTTCTTCGAAAACTTTTTCTACCAAAAAACACGGTATAACTTTTCCCTATCAGGATTATGGAACTGAAAATCTAACTGGAAATGGTTTTGGAAACCTGAAATCGCGATTGCAGACAAAGGAAAGATTTCTGCAAACCTGGATTTTAAATAGAATCCAGATATATTTCTAGTTCCAGAATCCAGATAGAAAACAAGTTATATTCGGGTTTTAGGTATGGTTGGAGCACCTGAATGAATAAATATTTTAATAATTAACAACTCCTTTAAAACTTAAAATCACATATCAAGTTGACTTGACTTGAAGTGCCCAAAGCACTCAAATATGGTGTCCCAGCTGGGAAACAACTGACGCAGGAGCGGTTTAGAGCCAAATTTGCTAGAAACAAGAAGCTCCAGTCGGCGTCATGTCGCTTGCGCATGCCGTTTAGCGGTATAGGATAATTGAGCTTGATTGAAGGGGATATTAGCATAATGCAAGATATTCTATATAATCTCAGACACTGTAAAAGCTATAAACAATGTCGCCCCACACGCATTGGTGGGAACTAAAGTAACTGGTGGGCAACTGCCTGTTTCCCATGCGTCTGCGCCTGACCCGATTTATTTTGACCTGCCGTTTTGAGTGTGCAACTTCAAACAATTAACTGACATGTTGTTGTTGTTTTTTGTGCAATGGGTTTGGTCGGCATGTGACCGAGTAAACACACCGTCAAAACATTCTAGAACTCGACAACGTAGTAATTATGGATTTTCTAAAATTTTGCACAACCGGTGCAATGTTTGGGGTAAGGGGTAACTTTCGAGAAGGGTTGTTGTTTTTTCTAAATGCCAGTTCAATGTTGCAAGTTTAGAATACCGCTTAGTCAGAGCAAGTTGAAGGAGAGTTAGGAATCCCGAAAGCTTCCGAGATAGGAAAGGGGTAGTATGTCCCTTAGCGAAGCGTAAGCTGATACTCCGACACCTCCCATAAAGGTATCTCAATATACCTTATCATGCTTCCGTGCTTTGTTTGGACTATAGGGGTTTACGCTCCTTACTGCTCTTCTACCAAGACACATTAGCAAAATATATATTCAGGAACATCCCCTTTGACCTTGTGAGGTCAGAATTGGAATGCCAAACACAATTGGGTGATCCACAAGTTGTGTGAAATGTTTTCTGCTCAATGCAAAACTCAATCTGACAACAGTCGCGCTCACGTAACGAGAGCCATTAAAATAATTATTTACCGTGCGGCGCTCGTCGTCGAAAATACGACAACGTTCCGTTGTTTTGCAAAAAACACGTTAGGCAAAACAAAAATGGCAGGTTTTTGCAGTAGATGATAAAGCTTCTCTAAATTTGCCGATATTAGTACTGCCGTGAATGGTGCAAGACAATAGAAATAAAAACAAATGAGGCTTTAATCTTCGCGGTGAAGGTTTACATTTTACGAAGGCTAAAACAAAAGAATCACACGCCGATTTTTACATGGAACGCAGTGAAGCATTTTCTGGGAATATTTATTGGCTCCGGAGCGAGCTCATACCGGGTACAGGAAAAAACCAAGAGCGTTTCTCGCTCTTTCGGAAGTGAAGAAGACGGCTGAGGAGGTCAGCGACCGTTACAGTCAAGGAAGCCCGAAAGTCACGCCGTCATGCATGGAGGAGTCAGGCAACCTTGGATGATCAGTTGACGCAATCACGTGTGATGTTAGGCTTCAGCGGTCAGCGCAGACTCGGCGAAAGACAAGTCAGCGTTCCATCTTTAAAACTTGGTGCACTGGCCCCAAGTGTGTTGTGTTTTATATGTTTGGTGATGTAATATGTCTTGTTTTCCACGTGTACTCCGTGTATACGCAACATAAATTCACTCTGATGCTGAATACGTTTCCTAAATTTCCGTTTAATTTATCTATCTGTTTTTCTGTTTACGTTTGAAATGTAATCACATGTATTTAATATGCTGTATACGTATTGTGAACATTATATTCTTTATTTCATTCCTCTGTACCGCATATATCATTAGTACTTCTTTTTAACTGCTCTGCTGTACTTTCGTGCGCTTTTGTCAATATAAAAAAAATGTTTGCATACTTTTTGTCCCCCCTTATCTAATGCTCTGCATGAGCCTGTAAGGTCTTATTAATAAACACATAAATAAATAAATGCGTGACTTGGCGATTGCATTTCCGACCACATCTCAGTGTAGAGCGGCTGTAATGAATCAAATGAACTGGATGGTTTGTTCAGCCCAGTGAATGAGGATATAAAGAAGGCAAGCGGTGAGCTTTACTTTTTATTATCAAACGTCTCTTCGTTCAGGATGATAGCACTGCAGCATTGTTGTGCCGTTTTTTTTTTTTAAATATAGGACGTCATTGTATTTCAATGTGCCCAGAACAATTTCTCATAATTCAGTTCGTTCATTGTACAGGTCTATCTAACAATTATTTCTGGCGCTGCTTTCTTTTTAGGGCTGTCTCCTTCCGCTGTTCTTGGGTACCGAATGTCACCTGTCCAGCCTCTCCTTCGAAACAAAAGATTGCAATTATTCAATTATTTATATTGACTCAGGCTGTATATGGGGTGCTACTTACACACACTTTTGACAACACGTTTTTCTAAGCCTCACTAAGCTCAAAAAGGCTATCTGGATACTACTGCTCAGCTGCTTTATTTTTGTCCACTACTGGCAGGTTACCTACGTCACAAAAACGCCAAAGATCTGGACGAGGTCTTATTTTATAATAAAGTTTGCTGGATATATCCAAACCATAGTCCGTGCCAAGGGGAGAACGGCAGGAGGAGCTTTATTTGTCCTAAAATTACTGGATCCTGGGAAAGTAGAGCCAAGCTCCCCGTATGGTCGCCGACTCGCCATCTTGGTCCATGAAATTAGCAATTCCTCCTTGACCCCTCCGTCCTTAGTGAGCCGATCTAAAATCACTGGTGACGGGTAGCTTTATGGAGACGCTTCTTGTATACCGAGATTTTGCTATCCACACACCGGCGAAACAAGGGTACATCTTCGTACCACCACCACATGCTGTGTCGGTGCTTGGAGGCACTGAAAAATAATTTTACTGTTTTTAAAACGCAAGAATAACACTACAATTGTAAGAGATCCGTGGAGATGGGCATGATTGATAAGTTGATTGCATACACAGTGCCAAACACGCTTACATCGGCAGAGGAACGCTTCCAGTACGATGATGCTCCATGGTGATCTTGGCGCGACTGGTTTAAAACGACCCCCTGGAAGCTTCGAAGATTTAAATGGACCGAAATGGCGATTTCCATGGCAACGTAGACAGATTAGCCAATCGCCTTGCGAGGTTTCGGTCGTCTGTATGTTAGTATCCGTTTGTGTCCGGCTAGCAGGCAGGGAAGGCAATGGCGCTACTTTCCCAGGATTCAGTGACTTTAATTTGTAGAACCTCTAGTGCGAGCTTCCTACGTCCAACAAGTATTCGGCATATCGTGAACCCCGAGCGCGTGCGCTCAGCCAAAGCACGAAGGAAGGTATGGAGCACAAACAATAAGCCTGCAGAAACAGGCACATTATTACCTAGTGAATCATTCCGAGTGACTCGAAAGGAAGAAAACCTCAACTTAATGTAAACAAAACAAAAAAAAAATATTTAGCCTCATCAATAAGAAAGATAACACCCAATGCAACTGCAATGTAATAGCATCCCCGTATCTTAGCTACAAGAGCAAATGTTTCTTGGTGTTTGTTTTAATTGGCAGTTTTTTTTTCCTGGACAACTTATCTAACCAAACTAAGAGGTGATTTGTCGAAAAAGGTCAGTTGTATATGCAGAATGCCAACCTAGTGACCTTAATCTATTTGGCTTACCAAATAAATTAAGAAAATACCATAATATTAATTGTTTTACTCAAACCTTTGTTATGACATTTTGGTCTTGTGAGCAAAAACAATGACGAACTATAATAAATTACAAACGAGATTTATTACTTCATACTTATGTGAATAATTTGCAAACAGAAGCTTTATCAGAGATATCAGATCTCTACACAAACCCATAAATTAAGAAGTATAAAAAGAAATCGCCGAAGGTAAGAACAATTTATGGAGTACAAGAGTTAAAATTTTAGGGTGGTTTCATTTGAAATTGAACACGCTTGTCGGGGTGGGTCTTTCGATTTTTTTTTTAAAAATATATGTAATTTCCCATTTCGGAAAAAACAAAACCGCTTTTCAAAATTTTAAAAATATTTTGCTTCACATAAAATTATTGAGTGAAGCAGGGTGAAAATCTGTTTTTTACTCCGGTGATTTTTCTACCCAGTTCTGTACGCTGGTATAAATACGTGGAAGCTATACAAAACTCCGCAGTAATTTTTTTTGTGCTCTTGTATGTTATTTCGAATATTTTTTAGTTGGAAAGGAAAATAATTTTGTATTTTTGCATATTGGAGGTAAAAATGCCAAACATCGTCTCTTTCACAATCCGGTGACATCTTCAGAGCTTTGTAACTCATGAGTTATTTTATTTGTCGCTTACCAAATACTATGCGGGTGTAGCCCTATACATGGAATATCGACGGGCATAAAGTTTAGTTTATTTTATTTTCACAGAAGTTTTTATATAAAATTTGAAATATCGTCGAAATTGAAATTAACCGATATTTCGAACCCACTTTATCGAAAAAGGCCATTTTTTATTTCTTTCAATTTTTTTAATTATTGCTGCCGATGATATGAACTTCCAACTGTATTGATGGGATTTCCCCTTTTTTGTTGTATCTTCTCTAGAAATGATCGAAATCGCTCCCGCTTTCTCAGAATGGCCAAACGCAGTTTGGCGCAGGTCGGCTTCGCTGCAAAGACTATACTGCTGATTTGTGTGCTCAGATCGCAGCAGGTAAATTCATTTTGATTGAGAACACTCGTGCTTGGCTACATATTGTATTTTCTTCATTTTTAATGATGGCAACTGACATTCTTTAGTCGGATAGTTAGCGGTGAAGCGGATGTTCCATTATCCGATGTCTAATGCCAGGGCACAAAGGGCGGAGAAAGCGAAACGAGCTCTTCGTGTAGCCAGACATGGGTCATATATCTGTTTGTGCTATACACAGCTTGTGAGGCACGTACAGCACGCCCGGCCCTTCGCGCTATAGGCCCATCTCCGTTACACCCAGGAAGCATCCGGCACGGGCGCCAATCCAGCGATGTGTCTTGTCGCGTGCGTTCAAATAACCCTGTAATTGCCTCTTCTTTATTGTCAGCGTGTATATAAAAAATATGTAATATCACCTGCCCTCTTTTTTAGAAGGAAAAGCAGTTTGCAGAAAAAAGTGAGGAAAACGGACGGAGCACATGAACCGAAGACATTTTTTACAAAACACAAACACCAATTGGCGATAAATAGACACTTTTATTAATTAACGCTACTGATATTTAGGATGAACTTGTAAAACAATACGTTGTTGTGCTTTAAATAGTCCAGTTCACGAGCAACGCAATATTGGAACTTTTGACAACGGCATCGGCTTGCCTCTGCGGAGACGATCGAGCGCGGGGCGAGCAAAACTTTGTACCGCAGCGGTCGCGATGCAGCCGAGAAGTTCAACAGCGTGGTAAGTCGAGATGGACAGAACAAAACTGGAGCCAAAGCGAGCGAGCGATGAACTCGAGACGGGTGGCCCTTCTGTTTGAACAAGTGTGTGCAGTTAAAAATAAAAGTGTTGGATTTGTGCAAGACTGATCGATATTTCTGATGCCAAGAAGCAACGATTCCCACATGCACAGAAGGCAGCGAAAGCAGTCACACAATGTCTCTGTAGACTTTTGGTTTCTCCACTTTGTCGCATCGAGCTTAATGCAAGATTGTACAGCCTTCTGGAATATGGAAAAGCGATTTGACGATTTTATTTTTAATTGGCTACGGTAGATTTGCTTTGGATAGGCACACATTGCTTTGGTTTGGGAATAAAGGTAATGAAACATCCGCTGCACCGCTAACGAGTCGGGACTAAGGAGTTTCAGTTGCCACCATAAAAAATTAAGAAGAAACAATATGTAGCCAAGCACGAGTGTTCTCAATCAAAATGAATTTACCCGCTGCATTTGGACACATAATTAATCAGTATAGTCTTTGCAGCGAAGTCGACCTGCGGAAATTGCGTTTGGACGTTCTGGGAAAGTGGGAGCGATTTTGATCACTTCTAGAAAAGATACAACAAAAAAGGGGGAAATCCCATCGAGCCAGTTGAAAGCTCAAATGATCGGCAGCAATAATGAAAAAAAATTGAGACGAAATGAAAAATGGCCTTTTTTTGATAAAGTGGGTTTAAAATATCGAGTTAATTTCGATTTTTCGACGATATTTCAAATTTTATATAAAATTCCGTGAAAATAAAATAAAATAAATTTATGCCCGTCGATATTCCATGTATAGGGCTACACCCGCACAGTATTTGGTAAGCGACAAATGTAATAACTCGCGAGTTAGAGGCGTCTGAAGTTGTCACCGCATTGTACTACGTGGGACATTTGCAACCCCTCAGGAGATATAACACAAAAAGGGAAATCGCATCAAGCCAATTGAAAGTTCATATGATCGGCAGCAAAGATAAAAAAATTGAACGAAATAAAAAATGAGCCTTTTTTAATAAAGTGGGTTCAAAATATCGGTAAATTTCATTTTCGACGATATTTCAAATTTTATATAAAACTATTCAGTGAAAATAAAATAAAATAAACTTATGCCCGTCGATAGCCCATGTATAGGGCTACACCCGCTATAGTATTTTGTGAGCGAAAAATATAATACCTCATGAGTTACAAGGCTCTGAAGATGTCACCGGATTGTCAAAGAGACGATGTTTGGCATTTTTACCTAAAAAACAAAAATAAAATTATTTTCCTTTCCACTAAAAATAGTCGAAATAACATACAAAGAGCACAAAAATTACTGTAGAGTTTTGTATGCTTTCCGTATTTATACCAGCGTACAGAACTGGGTAGAAAAATCACGGAGTAAAAAACGGATTTTCACCCTGCTCCACTCAATAACTTTTGTGAAGTGAAATATTTTTTAAAAAAATTGAAAGGCAGTTTTGTTCTTTCCAGAAATGGGGCAATTACATATATTTAAAAAAAAAAATCTAAATACCCACTTCGACAAGCGTGTTCGATTTCAAATGAAACCACCCTTTAAGTTCCTTCACTGCTAAGCATTTTTCTTGACCGTGCCCCTAAAAGATTTACACTGAACATACACCTAATGCGTTGGTTGTGCATTGTTATTTATTCTGAAATATTTTTGTTTCTTGGTGCATCTAATCAGATTTTTTGTGCCTTAAAGGGAAGCTGAAACACTTCTTGAAAAAAACGAGTTAGAGGTGAATTCTGGTGTATTTTTATCCCGTGAATCTGAATATCACATTCGTTTTCCCTGAAGATGCAACTAAAAGCGAGAAAACGCGAAAAATCTCCGACCTGTTGTTACGTCATAAAAGGACCTTTCGGCCGCCAAGCGCGTGTCGCTCGTGTGGGCAGCGCGTGCAATGGCAAGCTTGCCAGGTGTATATTTTTCCGCAATGACGGCAGTCGTGACGTCTCTTTCTGACCTTCTTGAAAATAGCAAGAGTGCGCGTGCATAGCTTTGGCAGGCGCTGAAGATGCGCGAGAGCGGAGATTCCGAAAACTCCTTTTGTGACGTCACGCCCCGGGAAGGAGGGGCTTTGGCGGTACTTTAAAAATTAATTTCTGAAGGCTCCGTGCGCCAAATTGAAAAATAATCTCGATATTCCTGATCCTGGAGGTAAATTGAAGGCCATTGAAGTGTTTTTTCTCAAATACAGAACCGCTTCAGTTTCCCTTTAAGAATGAGACCAGTGTTTTTCTTCGTGTCTTACTGACTAAACCAGTGTTTTACTTTGTGAACATAATTAGTGAAATATTTATTATTAATTTTAAAAAAATAATTTCTCGGACATGACTTTACATCTAAGACAACATTTTTTACATGTTTCAACATTTTATTGTCCCATGACACGCATTCGGACCTTGTATAATACTTTCGATGATTCCTGCATTGACATTTTTAACCCATCTTTTGCAGCGTTCAAGTTTTCTCTTACAAATCTATAAATCTTAACCCATCTTTTGTAGCGTTCAAGTTTTCTCTTGTCAATTTGTATAATTATTATTCTTTTTGCTGTATGTTAATTGTGCATCATTACCGAGGCGAAAGCTGTTCATGAGCACAAAAAATAAACAAATGACATGAATGAATGAATGAATTGTTGTTTTATAGAAGTTTGCGTTCCTAGTACGCATAAATGTGCCAAATTTAACTTTTTGTCTTTGTGTGTATCGGTGGCTATTTTCTACAATTGTGTAAACTTGCTGCATTTTGTCTTTTCCTTCCTGCAGGGCTTTGTCCCTGGAAATTCAAGTACACTTCAATTTGATTCAATTCAATATAATATTTATTTAATTATTTACAAAAGAATACCTGCAGCGCCGAAACTTCGGCATTATAACGGGTACAGTCGATGAATTAATACGCTCAAAAAAGAACTAAACAACAGAACACTTGAATATACAGCCTAGGCTCTCAAGAAAGAGGATACATAAACGTTAAAATAAATAAAACATTGAAAATCAAGACCATTTCCTAAGGTAAATAATCCCACATCGCCATTAATTTTTAAAAAAAGATATCGGGTAACAGGTTTTACTGAGCAATTGTTTGTGGAGAAATGATCAATTCTTATGATCTGTTCTACAGAACAGTTCCCCTATCTTTATGAAATGATTCACACGAATTGAAGTATAGTTGGGTAATTCTATGTGTTTCTATGTATTTGCTTTTATTAATACCTGTCAAATGATTAAAAATCGCGAGCAAGAACCTCAATCGAAAATCTTAGCGTGTTAGCAATAAAGTTTCCCAACCAAGTACATTTTTAATCCCCCTAATGCTATTGTTTCTACTATAATTTTCTGTTACAAATCTCGCCACACGGTTTTGAAGTTTCTCTAACTTATCTGCAAGGTACTTTTGAAGCCGATCCTACAAAACACATGCGTAATAGAGTGTAGGTCTAAGGAAACAGCAGTAGGCTGTCTCCCTTAGTTTCAGTGGAGCACCGCGAAAATTTTGAATAAGAAAATTTTAAGCTGGGCTGGCCTTTTGAGCAGTTTCAGTGACATGAACATTAAAAAAAAATGTCCTTGACAAGGTAGTTCCCAAATATTTAACATCAGTGTTATTACTTAACTTATGATGATCAATAAATTACCATGATGGGACAGGGTTACATTTCCTCCCAAAGATGACTTGCACACACTTATTCGCATTCAAGCCTAACTCCCAAATCCTGCACCAGTCCGATACTCTATCCTGATCCAAGTGTAAAAAATCCGAATCACTAACACTGTCAACCCTGCTATACAAAACACAATCGTCCGCAAACAGCTTTATGCACTAGTGAATGGTCGATGATATATCACTAATAAATTAATAAAATTCAAAGACACGCTCTGCCGTCTTGATTTCGTCAGTTACTATAAGACATACGCCCACGCTGAGCACAAATGATACAAACAAGGCTACACACACACCCCATGCTCCTACATAAGCATCCACACACGCGATAAGTACACAGCAGTTCGCAAAACACAACAAAGAAACCAACGACCAAAGCACAAGCGCACGTGCTGTCAGGCATGCGTTTGTGTCAGCCCGTACAGAGTCAACAGAGACAAGTACACAAGCACATAGGCACGAACAAACGCGCAAACACGTTCACTCCCTTGTGTACTAGATGAATGCCTGAGCCTAGATGCATGAGCACAGATACGCGCGTGCACACGGCAAGTGACAACAGACCAAAACAAGTCCACGGTCTCCATCATCCTTGCTCTGGCCTTCACGCCGGAGCCCCTACCTGCCGCAGGCAGGTTAACCTCTAAATACGCGTATATCATGGAAGACACAATGATTCGTCGCATCCCTGACACTTCAGTATTTCCAGTTTGCTGGTGAGAGAGCGCATACCACTCTCTGACGATGTAATTCATTACTTGAACCATCAACGCCTCTTGCCGAAAAAACAACAGCAGCGTGTCCTCAAAAAAAAAAAGAAAAAAAAAGTGAAGTACATTTTTTGCACACAAAAAATAAACTACGCGTCGCCGAGCGTTCAGTCTGTGCCCAAATATAAAACTAATGACCCGGACCGGACGGCAAAGTTTCGGAGCTAGCCGCCATCTTATTAAAAAGTTATAAGTGATTTTCTGGAACTATGGATGGGAAAATTAGGTCCGTTCCTGGTAGCTGATGCCATTCATCTCCACAGTGCGCATCGTCGGTTGCCAATTTTAAGCTAAAAGTTTCACAAAATCGCTTATAACTGTTGACTTAGATAACGAAAATTGGCATATGGTTCGAGCCGCTAGCGCTAGGTTTGGGCTGAGGCAAAGCGCCCGGCGGTGCGAAGTCTATTTTTGCACACAAAAAACCACTGGCAATCTTTTTTTCTTTTTTTTCGGGTACAACTTGTACACTGCGGGTCACTTTTAACACGAACACACTACAAGGCATTTCCACATTTTGCTTCCACACAATATAGTATGAACACTAAATTCTACGTCTGAAGTTAGTGTCTCAAGAAAAGCAACTTCTACCACACATACCATGAAAATTCTACAAGACAAAACCGAGTGCAGTCGACGCTAGAAGTTGATAGAACAAAACAAAGAGCTTCGGACGCTTTTTGTTCGCTATTGCCATCAATCCAACCAAACGCAAAAAGGACACCTTTACGTTGCGATTTACGTATTCGTGTATTTGTTACGTGCCTAATAGCTTTTGAATACGCTGTGACCTATAAAATCAAATTATGCTAACCGCTCTCTTGGCTATCTTCGACGACATCTGAAACTAGTACCGTCATCAATAAAAGAAATAGCCTACACTACACTCGTAGAGATCGCGACTTTAATATAAGTCACTCATTTGGTCCCCTTGGCAACATTTGAAGGTAACAAACACAGAAGGTACTTTAAGTTCAAGCAATCAGGTGCATATTTTCGGAATACTCACGAGACATCAGCCTCACTTCGTTGCGAATAAAACCTAACCTTGATCTGCTCTCGCCTAAAAGAACATGAAAACGCCTGTCTTTTCTTTTTCACAAGATTTACTATCAGAAGCATGATATCAGGAGATAACTGTTATTGCCACCCACTCGCATATTTCCTCGCATTCACAGCGTCTGTCAAGTCCGCTCAATTTTCGCTTCATAGATCTCGTATCTTAACTCCACCATGCCATTAAAAATAGCAGACTGGAATGGCCTGCCTAACAATATCGTGACACAAACAAATCATAACACATTCCTATCCCAGCTAACCACCCATTTGCAGCTAGCTGCTCTAATAGCAAATTCGATTTGCGTTTGTAGACATGTTTTATTTGTGTATCCTTTCAGTTTAATTAGTTATTTATTTTCTGAAAGTGTTTCAGTTTTGAATTTTCCTGTTTCTCTGCTTCCTGACAGACGTAGGAAGTAATCCGCTACAAGTATCGGATTACTTTGTGATCGGTTTCTTTTCTAAGTAATTTTCGTAATTACCAAGTTACTTTTTGCGGCAGTAATTTGTAATGTAATTTCGTTACAAATATTGGTAACGGATTACTTTAATTACTCGTTACTTTTTTAAAAATATGAACATAATACAGAAACTGGAGCAATATGAGCAGGCAATTCAGCAGCATAACGATAGCAAGTTCAACAAAACAGAAAACATCGTGAAGAGGAGAATAATCCGAACAGAAGAGCAATATTTTTGTATGACCGGTCACTCGAACCGTAGAAAACCCGGCAAAGCATATACAAATACGCGAAAAAAAAATCAAGAAGACAACGCCGAGTAAGCGTTGTCTTCTTGATCTTCTAGCGGAGGTAAACGCTGCTACTGAGCAAGCGCACCGCTAGCTTTGTCTGCAGAATTCCAGGGATCATTTCCGGTCAGCGTAAGCTAGCGGGATGGCGGGTGTGATTAAAGGTTTCGCTGCCTTGTCAGCTTACCAGATGAACGGAGTGCAATCTATATTCTTTCTCTTAAATACAATATCTTATTTTTACGAGGACCACCATAATGCGGGCGTATGAAAAATGCAAATTAGTGTGGCAGACACGTTTGAAACATAAAAAAAAATAAAATATATATTGTTTTCTTTATAAGTGTACGAGAAAAGTAACGTGGAGGTAACCTGTAATGCAACGAGTACAGTAATACATTACTTTTCAGCGAAAGTAATTTGTAATGCTAATCCGTTGCATTTGAGGCTCGGTAATCTGTGATTGTAATCCATTCCATTTTTGAAGTAAAGGGCACAAGTCGGGCTTAGCGTAAAAATGTTCTCCAGCTTGTACTCCCAGCTTGTGTAATGCCCGTAAGGGCATTCAGGGTTTAATAAGTAGTGATGATGATGAGGACGTATTGTTGACTTTATGACAGCGCTTCGATAGCGCAAAGAAATGACCGCCAATTTTATTCTGGCACAATTGGGCATATACTGCTCTGCATATCCAGCTCACGAACACACAAATCTTCCAGTCGATGCTACTTATCTAGCGGCAAAAGTTTGTTTCGATATTTGTTGCACCAAACTTAACTCTCTGACGTCTCGGCACTGCGGTGGCGCTCCTGTGGAGCACTGGGCATGCGCACACGATTCACTGCACGGGTACCTTGTCTCTGTGCACGCGCCTGTGTTCACACCTGGCGCGGGCAAACGCTGACCTGTTTGTAAACAGTTTCTAAGCAACGTGCGAAAGCTTATTACTCCGGCGAAAAATGCCGAGTTGCTGGGCTGTGGACGCGCGCGCAGCGTCTGGCATTTTCCAGAAGAGCTATACTGCGTTTGCCCAGAAGGCGTTCCTCAGCCCAGTAGACAAAATGGAAGCCCGCAGAAGACCATTATGGAAAAAGTCTACGTCACAAGACACTGAAGAGGAGGAGACGAGAGAGCGCGTGGACGTCGGAAGGCCGAGGTCTGGTTAGAATGATTAGAGGGTAAACGGAAAGCTAATTGCCTCTACTCGATCTTCGAACGTGTTTGATTGCCGAACGCCGGCGTGGAGTGGAGACAAAGGCAGCTAGCCTATTGTCTACCCACTAATCAGTCGAACCAGAGCTCGGCCTTATGACTCCCGTCCCACTCTCGTTTCCTCCATTCCATCAGTTTCTACATTTAGAGGCCAATTTCTTTCGCCCAGGGGGCGCGAGCGCGCCCGTAAGCACGTCTTACGTAAGCCCCTCTATCCTGGGAAAAGTGGCGCCATTCATTGTTGTAGAAATGCTCGAGGCTCGTGCCGTGCGCCACTCCTGGGAAATTCATGGCGTCTGCAATCTGGCTCAGTGCTGCGCTGTGCCGCCATGATCTTCCCAAGGGCTGCACGTTGCATGTACCTCGTGTATCGACGAACCTTGCGCTACTTTTGAAACATGAAGGGGCTTTACGTAAGACGCGCCAATGTGATACTTGCATGCAGAGTCCCTCGATAAAATTCACGCTTAAAAGTACCGCCAACCACTGTTGTGCAAACGCGCAAGGCACGTGCCCCGAGCGGGTGCTCTGCCGCCATTCTCTTCTAAGGGCCGCTCATTTCAGTGCAGCGCCACCATTTTCTTCCAAGGGCCGCTCGAGACACGGGCTTCATGCAATAGCGCATTTGACGCTACAAGCAATACAAACGCAAACAGACCAAGGGACTTCAATAGACCATTCGCTAAATTACCCAAGTATCAAAGAGAAGGCTGGGGACGTAGGTACACGCTCTGCACGCGCTCAACTTCCTGACACAAAAGATTCGAAGTAAATAACCAAAATATATCGTTCGTGGAACGCGCGTGTCAAGTGCCATTTGTTTCAGATTGTTGCTTTCGAACAGTTACACTTGCAGACGCCAGCACGCGCAGCGCGTGTACCTACTTTCCCGGCATTCAGTTTGATGCTTGGGTTATTCAGCAAAAGATATATTGCGTCGATTACGAAGCGACACTGCAGCGTTCGATCAGGCACGAGTCACAGTTGTTTACTAGCGCGCGTCAGTATCTTCTCACGCGCGCTAAGAGAGCGTCTGAAGCAACGTTACGTTACCCCTGTCAACCTTCAGCTGATACAGCAGCCAATGCCAAAAGCACTTGAACTCGAGGTCGCTGCTTTGAAGCGTTCTTACACAGAACAAGCACTCGCGCTAAAAACGCACGCCTCAAAGCCAGGAGCGCGGGGTTAGCTCGCGCTTGTGGCTTTGGCTGCAGTCTCAGCAAGGGTGAACGCGGTATAGACATTTCCATAAAACGCCTCCTGGCCAGTTTAATTTTCGGTCTTTGTGTATATGGCACGTGACATGCTCCCTCTCTGAAGCATTAAACATGCGCGTGCTGGCCTGAGGAGACCCCATGCTGGGCCGAGAGACTTTTAAATATTGGAATGGTGTATATAGCGGCGAGATGTTTCGGTGGCGCCCTCGTTTGGTTACCTTTCGTGACGTCATTACCATGTGAACAACAAGTTCAATGGTGTTTGTAATGGGCATGGTGGAAGCCCGAAATCATAGCGCTCTCAAAGCAACACTGCCAACACCGTCAAGATTGAAGTTCTTACATTCATCTTATTTCCGTCGATGAGACATCCTTTGCTGACGTCATAGTCAGCATTCGGCCAATTGGGATGGGCCGACCACAGCGACGCTTTCGATCGCTCACGTCGCCAATAGAGGGGGTCAGTTTGGAAGACTGGCTTCTTGGCGTGGCAATTGCCGAGGGCTCCGACGCGCGGTTTTACGCAAGACCAGAAGATTGTCCGGACGTTCTGCTGATGCAGGAAACTATACTTTGTTTCACCTTATGTTGTACCACCGCGAAGGCTAGAAGCGCGAGCTCATAGCGTTGGCAGCTGCTCTTAAGTCACGAGAGCTTGTGCCGCCGAGATGTGCCCCAGAGCAAGGAGCTCGCGCTTGTAGGCTTTCCTGCGGTACATCATAAGGTGAAACAGAGTATAACACGATTCTGACATGTATTAGAGTTTACGTAGTGTACTCAATTCCCACTATCACGGACGAGAAGGAGGCGCACCCGGAAAATCGAAAATCTTCATAAGCCATGCTTGTCTACATCACCAGATCGATCTCTCTCGGTGGTGCAATGACGAACAAGAAGTCGTCACAATACGAACAGAGATCGAAAAGAAGACTATCATACAAGTGTCGGCCTATTATAGACTGAACAGGAAACAAAAACCTTCCGATTTCTGGAACGGCTGGATTGCCCATCTGCACCAGAAATATCCAAAAGATCAAAAGCTATACTGCGGGTATTTTAACCTTAAGCACGTAACGTGGGGCTACAGGAAGAGTTGCAAGACAGGCAAAGAACTTCGTGAGGAGATGACGCAGCACGGCATGGCGCTAATGAACAAGGAAGGCGTAAAGGCGAGAACCGGACTGGGGCCCAAAAGTCAGGATACGTCTCCGGATCTCACGTGGACAAATAACAAATTTGTGAAACAGCAAAAGTGGAAGTGCGGTCCAGACGCATGGGGCAGTGATCACCTCCCGATGTTTGTGCAGATGTCACTAGCTAAAAACGGAAAAAAAAACGTGAATAGCAATAGAGTCACGCGTACGGTGAACTGGGACGAGTACAGAAAAGCACTTACTTCACTAGGAAAGGACGACACCCCTTTCAAAATGCGCCTCACAGACGCCCTCAAGATCGCCACCATAATCAAGGAGGTAGACAAGGATATTCCTGTACCCAATCTCTATCTGCTAAAGTTGTGGGCAAAGCGACTGCAGTCACGTTCAAGCGTACAGGAAGCGAGCCAAAACGGTTTAGGATCGCAGAAAGGTAACCAGAATGATGATCAAAGCCAGGTATTACGCGAAACGACTAGAGCACCAACGATGGCTAGACTACAGCGCCTCTCTCTCTGAGAAGACGTCCATAACTGCATTATGGGCCACCTGCAGAGCCATGAAGGGCAAAACGAAGTATAAAAAAGCTTTCAAGGCCATGGCGCCTAGAGCGAACAAGACAGAAGAAGAAAGGATGAAAGAATCCGGAAATCGTTTTTTCCCACAGTATAGCCACTGCCAGAGACACGGAATGCTACGAACGTGAAATGCTGGCTCCTGACGACAGAATGGATTCACCCTTCACTAAAGGCGAGTTCCAAACAGCCCTCACAAGCGCCAAACAGCGGACAGCACCCTGTCATTACAAAGTTACAATACCAATGCTCAGGAACCTGCCGGAGAAAACGAAGGAGGTTCTCCTTGAGAAAATCAAAGAAAGTGTGGGAACGTGGGGAGATCCGCACCGAATGGAAACATTCAAGAGTTATACCAATCCCGAAACCGGGTAAGGATCACACAGTCCTTGCCAACTACAGGCCCATCTCGTTAACGCCATGTGTTTGTAAACTCATGGAACGTATGGTCCTCGACAGGCTCAACTGGTACCTGGAAACGAACACCAAAGCCTTCCACCCAGCCCCAAACCGGCTTTCGAACCAACATGGGTACTCAAAAAAGCTTGCTCCTTATTTCAAGAGACATATCTAAGACAGACAAGCCACTACGCACAGATACAAAGATCATTGCAGCAATCGATGTTCGAAAGGCATTTGAATCCGTGCTTCCATGCGTCTGTCATCAAAGAGGCGATAAAGTTGGGAGTACACGGCCGGGCGGCCAACTTTATTAAATCGTTTTTCAAAAACCGAACATACTCCATTCGCTACGGAGAATTCACCAGCGCACACCTCCTTTTTAACATAGCCATGGCCAATTTACCGAAGCTACTTCACAAGATCCCCAACCTGAAGTTCACAGTGTACGCAGATGACGTGACGATTGGGACTACCCACGGAGACCTAACGACACAGCAATACACCTTACAGAGCGGACTCGATGTTGTCGATTCCCATCTCAACGAGGTTGGTCTTAGAGCGTCCTCAGAAAAGACAACGCATATGGTGGTGGCCTCTAAGAAAACAAACAATAGCGGACGTCAAGAATAAGGTCGTTCTGTCGCTAGATGGGAGACCTATTCAACCCTCAGAGGCCATCAAAATCCTCGGAGTCACATTTGAGGACACCGGCGGCGCAGAGGAGTGGATTAATGCAACATAAAAACGGTGCCACGCGGCGCTGGGAATCATCAGACGAATCTGCTCAATACAATGTGGAGCATCGGAAGAAGTAGCGCGACGAATGGTAAAAACACTATTCGATTCAAGGGTGTCTTAAGGCATACAACACACAACACTTCAAACTGACAAAACGCCAGTGGTCCAAGCTAGAGACTTTAAACAACCATGCCATGAGAGTGATCACGGGTCTGCCACGATTCACTCCCTTGAACGAGTTACGGTAATACTTCCAACTAAACTCCCTGCGGGGAACGGTGGAGACAAGAGAGAAGGCACAGATGGAGCGGCTGAAATACACGGCTGCCAGGAGAGGCATACTAGGACAAACAAACATGGCAACATGCCACACATGGCATACGTCTAACCTTCACTGCCAAGAGAGAACCAGCCAGCCATAGATATCGCATTTCGACATTACGGACGGAAGACCAACAACGCAAGCGAACACGAAACTGCAGAACCAGGCAGGAGAAGAAAGGCTAGCAAAGGCCCATCGTAAGATGGTCAAATGCTGGGGAGAACCCTCGAAGATCCTGGCAATATACATCATAAACAAACTCCGCGAGACGCAATCCAAACTCCTTCCCAAGGGGACAACTGTCAAGTGTGGGGAGCTCTCAGCAACTTCACTAGCACTCGAAACTATCAGGGACCTACGGAGATCAGAAGCAGCAAAGCCGCAAGACATCGGCACCTTTGCGGATTCAGGCGAAGCTATTTCGGAATGCAGAAAAAGATTCAGCGCCTGCAGAAAGGTGAGGCTGATCAAGAAATTGATCGGTGAACTTCGACAGCTGCGCAACAATACAAAGATATCCTGGATTCCCGCACACATGGAAATCGAGGGCAAAGAGAATGCTCACGCACTGGTTCGCGCGTCTCGTCTGTCTCTCCTCCGCGAGTTCAGACATGAGATTCCACACTTAACAAACCATGACTACACACAGCCTCCGATAGAGACAGATTGTGCCAGAGAAATAGAGACTGAATATGACTTTGGAGAAGAGCGGCAACTTGTCAAGCTCGAGTGTATGGAGAAACTCAGAGAGCTCCTCCCAGACGCACGGGGAACAATTCCTCGAGGTTTCGGCCAAAGAGGAAGAATTATTCTAACGAGAATACAAACAAACACATGTACGCCAGCGCGGATAAGCCTCATGGTCGCGATTACCATCCTCTTAAAACCAAGGCTGATGCAATTTCTGCAAGTACAACACGAACAAGGCCGACCAAACACACCTCACCTGGGACTGTCCAGGACTAGAGGCATGCAGAAGAAAACACAAACCGACGGAAATCATCGCACTGGAGGGGTGGACTTACCCACCAGGTGCCCCTGGCAAATCAAGAAAAACGACACTAAACTCGCTGCATAAGTTCATCTTCGAGGCGGGCATCGACGTCTACTGCTAATTTATTTAAAGTGTCCCCTTCCCTACAACTTCTTCAGTGTTTCACCACTTCCCTTTTCGCCCAGTGTACCAGCGTCCCAAGCCAAGAGCTACTCGACGCACCCCCTATTCTCTTTACCCTGTACTATGGTCAATAAAGCGCTCACATCATCATCCGGCGCGGCACCATTTGGTAGGGTGTGCGAGAGGTGGAGCTGCAGTTGTCCTAAGATCGATTCTCTGTGGTGTATCGGGCTCGTTGTTGTTCCTCGTGTTTTCGCTGCTGTCATCGGTGGCTCGTAGAAGGCTCGCAAGTTTTTTTTGTTTTTTTTTCTGGAGCCTGGAGCTTTGAGCCTTTTGCCAATCAACGAGCAAGCATGCTGAACTGCTGCGCTCCCGGCTTTCGCACCGGGGTGCACCTCACAAGCGTCGAAAAGTGAAGGGAAGCGCCGTTTTGCCGCTCAGAAGAATGCTGTCCGCCTGAAGGTATAGGAGAACGCGATCCTTCAGAAGAAGTTCAAGGTAACACAAAAAAGGCTGTGTGCGATTAGCCTTTTCAGCCCGACGACATAAGCCGTCGTTACTCGCACGTCATCGACGGGAAGACGGTTCTGATGGCCACAGTCAAAAGGTAATTTTAGAAAAAAACGCTGTTTCACGTATGTTTCCGAATGTCCCCGCACATTTCTTAAAGCCAACTACAAAGCGCAGCAAACGAAAGAACCCCCCCTCCCTCTCCCCGACCGAAGCGTTGCTGAGGCTGCAAACGGTTGTGTCCCCTGAGTTATAATTACATACGAACCCGAAGCAGACGACCACAACAGCAACCGAACAGACACCCGCACTAACGTTTCCGATATCTGTTCGAGCATTTCAGAAACGCAGTTGCCAGTGAAAAAATGATGACGTCAACGACACCCGAGGATCACATGATTATGTACAAGCTTGTGGAGAAGCAGTGCGTAGTTTCTGTGGTGAGGGCTCTCAAATTAAAAGGAATCTTCCTCTGGCTGTCAGCATAGGAGGTAAGTAGATGCCAGAGGCAAGGTATAGGAGTCAAAGTACAGCTCAGCCGGGGTTATCAACCCTGGAAGAATTGAGACGGTTCTTGGGCTATGTTGACATCCTCAAATTGCGAGCTGAACGCTTCTGTGAACCCTTTCCAACTGTTATGATCCCAACAACAGCCGTCTCGAATCGGCGATTTCTAAAAGAGGTAGATTTACAGCCTGTGATCAGTTTATTCTTCCATAACCGATGCAAGCAAGCAGTGGATTCGCAGCGGATCTGGTGGAACCCGCAGCAGGCCATGCAAGTAATGCGAGTGTAGCAGATGACGCGGAGAAAGCTGCTCTCACGTAAAGCCTTTCTATCCTGGGAAAAGTGGCGCCATTCATATTTGTGGAAATGCTCGAGACGCGTGCCGCGCACAACTTCTGGGAAGACCATGGCGTCTGAAATCTAGCTCAGTGCTGCGCTGTTCCGCCAGGATCTTCGCAAGGGCTGCACGTCGCACGTGCCTCGTGCATAGACGCACCTTGCGCGACTTAAAACATTTAGGGGCTTTACTCTCACGGGGACTGCAGCGCCACTGTATCGGCCGCTACCGCAGCGGGCCGCGCATCTCCGGTGAATGCCACTGGAGTTTCCAAACAAACCCCACCCCTAGTAACGATGATCTAAAGGACCTAAACATACCTAAAAACGCCAAAGCGAAATGCAGCTCGCGCTGTCCAATCAAGACAATAAGAGTGATTTTCTTTCAGCTTTTCTCTTGCATTTTCTCCCCAAGATTTCTATCCAGAAACAAAATTCTGCCAGCTTAGCGTCCGCGAGCATCGAGATAAAGCGCAATGTCGCAGAATCAAAAGACGCCCGAGAAATGTTCGATTTTGCTCGTCAGAGGCCTTGCCCAAACTAGACAGCATACAACCCTAGATCAGGGTGTTTCTCCAAACGCCGACCAAATTGTTCCTGCAAAAAATACAAATCGCAAAAAAAAGGGGTTCTGTTGTATTTGTTTTTGCCAAAAAAGACCTATTCAGGAAGTTACATTGCCTGAGACCAGTATGAATTAAACTTACGTCTGTGTTATGCGTAGTTCTCGCAGAAACGATTTGGCCGGCGTTTCGTAAAACGCTCTGTGTACAAACCATTGACACTGCATAGAAATTTAAAACAAGCGGCTCATCACTTTGCGCATGGGGCTTGGCTGTTTATACGTGAGGACCAGATCACGTAAAAACAATAATTGTTTTCAACGTTTGTTAAACTTGGTATTTGGGCATCTGTTGAGCTGCATGAGGCCACTTAAATTACGAGGAATGCAGTCAGCGTACGGTTTCAGCACAGTCGCAACAAGTGCCCCTTAAAGTGGAGTGCGGCGAATGCGCCTTATGGGGTAGACGTATAGAGGGAAAAGAAGACAACAAAAATATCCGTCATTCCAGCGCCGCTCTGAGGCGAGAAAACAGTGGAAGCGTGCTTTGTCCGCCCCGCACCAGAAGCGGCGTATAATGACCTGCTTCCGTTTGGGTGACACACGCTCCGAGCATCGTCCACGGACTCGGGGATGCACGGCGAGTGCCGGCACGTTGTCGCGGGAAGTCTGACACAGGGCGCCGAAAGTACCTGCTAGGCGTGGCCCACGAACCTGCTCATTGCGTTTCATTGCAGTCAAAATGACACAACGAGAAGATTTCAAATTAAAAGAAAAAGGTTTAAAAAGAAAAAAGCAGTAAATCGGAGGCTGAGTGGGACGGTAAACGCAGCCCGCGAAAAAAGGTCCACGACGATTTTTAAGAAATTAGATATGAAGGAAAATTTCACGGAAGGAAACCACAACTATAATTTAGTTTACAGCCTACCCGCCGTTTTCGTGCGGTAAATACCCAGAAGTGGTTCTTGCTGTTGCTGCTTTCTCGAACTAAAAAGCGTGGAAATATAGGTTCTGCAAACTATAACATGTACTATCGCGGACAATATGAGCTGAAACAGCGCTCCGGCCTGTGCACGGTACTACCTGCGCCGCCTGTCGCATCGCTCCCTAAACACGGCGCACCCTGAGGCCGAGATAAATTCTCACTTGCGCTCACTGCGCCGCTGCGCTCTTCCGGCCGTCTGCTAGCGAAAATATTGGCCGACGGAACCACCATCACGATGCGTGTGCCGTGTAGCCCAATGTTCACGTTTTCAGCTAACATGCATTTCAGTGCATTTCAAGAAAGCGCCAGAAGTGGAAAATGCGTTGTCACGCTCGTATCTCCTCGAGGAGCGCTGCCTGACGAAGCTGCCTTGGCCCCCAAAACGAGCCGATCTGAATATCATCGAAAACATTTGGAGGCGCATCAAGGTAGCTATGTCACGGCGTCCCCTCCACCGCGCCACTGCCCACAAATTGTGGAAAGCAATGAGAGGTGAATGGGAGTGGCTTCGGGCTGAGCCAGACTTCGTTGCCGCGCTCTATGATTTCTTACCAGACAGGATGGGAGCCGTGGTCGCGGGTCAGGGGAGAATGACGCGGTATTAAATTATTTTGTAAGTTTTACTGCGCCTCAGGACCCCCTGAAGCGGACTTCTGCCGATTGGAACAAAGCTTGATGCTACGGTTGCGACACACTGTTTGACGCCGTTAACCACGCATACTTTTGTGGGGTGCCTCCTTGATCCCGATCTTCTTGTATAGTGCAGTTGAACTTCCACGCCGACTATTAATCTTTTGTGTCTGACATTGTCCTCTGCAAATATTCTTTCGATTAAGTTTCAATCTCCTTCTCCTGACAAATATATGACTGTTTGTCCCACTTTATTAATACTAGGAATTTGTAAACAAGAAAACTGGTGTCTTGTCAGCAACTTGTTTTGTTTGAAACAAACACGTGGGCCCAGTAATAAAGAAATAATATTTTTGACCCTTTTCATACCAATCAAGGTTACAAAACCTTCTCAGTAACATGTATACGCTTACCGTTTTTTTTAAACATCTGTGATCAATGAAAAAGAAAAAAAGTAAATACCTTGGAGCCGGACTAAATCCGGCATACAGATTTTGGCCTATATTTTACGATGTCCTACTTTGTGCATGCACCTATAATCAAACAAAAACAACCTGCAACGTCTTTTGATGTGACTTTCAAAAACGATAATCGCAGCTGAAATTTAAGACACTTCAATATTTTTTCTTCACCAGTCAGCGTTTTTTCTACGGGATTCTGCGCGATAGAGTAAAGTAAATCAATTCCAAAAGAGGGACGACAAGTGTAATCTTTTGTTCCTCCCGCCGCCCTACCACACACATGCCCGCTGTCGCACCCGCCGTCTCGCTTGCAGACGGCCGGAAGAGCGCAGTGGCGCAGCGAGCGCAAGTGAGAATTTATCTCGTACTCAGGGTGCGCCATGTGTGCGGAGCAAGGCGACAGGCGGCGCAGGTAGTACCGTGCGCCGGCCGGAGCGCTGTTTCAGCTCATATTGTCCGCGATAGTACGTTTGTGTCACACTATTTCTGATAATAAGTTCCACACTAATTTGGTAGTCAGAGAGTTTTGAACAAAATATATCTAGCTAGCTAGCAGCTTTGGTGTTGGGCGCTTTCAAGCCGCCGCCCAATGCTGAAGCTACTTGGAAGGCGTAGGAAGAAGGAGGGGCAGTACACTTCGTCTTCCGTGTCTACCGCTGCCCTTCTGATGCCATGCAATTCACCCACCCGTCCCCACGGCCTACCTACCAACCTGGGCCACTGCTGGATGTGTAAAGACACAGTCATTCATTTGGAGGCCCCCGAAGCCGGTCTGCCTCAAGACGAAAAAGTGAGAATGTTGGTCCCCCTGAAAACGTGACGGCTGCTGTTCGGCTGCTGTGGAAAGATCGGCCTGAGCTTCGCGCCCCTGCGGGCCTCGCCATCGGTCAACCTCCTTGGCCCGAGAGAGAGTTCTATATACATCTGGTGTGCTCAGGGTAAGAGTAAAAAGAAGAGGAAGAAGACGGAGGGATCGGGAAGGGGGGGGGGGGGAGGCCACGTCGAGTTTCTCGTGTGAGTTTGGAATGACAGCAAACGAGGGGGTCTTTCAAACTAGCCAACCAACGAAGGGCGTGGTGGTCAGTCACAATGCGGAATGGGGACCCATATAAGTAAGGTCAAAACTTGGATACAGCCCATATGACGGCTAAACATTCTTTCTCGGTGATAGAAAAGTTGCGTTCTGGTTTGGTTAGGGTTCAACAGGCGATTGGGAGGGACGGGGGCAAGTGCAGCAAAGTTGACTTCAATATGCAGCCGTGAAGAGTGGCGTCGCGGTTACCTCGGGGAAGAATCTGGCGGTGCGTCGAAGTGTTCGTTATCCCGATGTTACATCTGCCATCTGTGATTGTGGCGAGATTACTAGGGAATGACGATACCTTTCTTCTTAAAACAGGTATCGATAGGTTCAGATGGGGCCAACAGATCCTTGAACTGGATTTGCCATGACCAGTGTAGTAACGACGGCCGATTGCAGGTGGTATGAGTATATCATCGTCTGTGTGACGAGCAGCGAGTGACGCATCAGAATGTGGACTAGGTTGTCTGAAGAATTAAGGTGAATTTCTTGATTGGAGCAGTCAATGAAAGCGGCGGTTGAAGATAAAAAGTCCCGTCCAAGAATGATGTCTGCGACGCAGCTCGAGAGCACGGTGAACATTACCACATATCGGTTGCGACCCACCTGCAATGATGCTGTGCAATACCCGAGCGGCTGCACCAGTTCGCCATTTCCCATACTCAAGCAGGTGCAGCCCCAGATGAAGGAGCGCACCAGTTCGCCATTTCCCGACACCGGAACAAGCAGGTGCTCTCCGAGAGAAAGGACTTCGAGCGAATTTGCGCAAGTGCCTTCGAACATGTTCACGAATGCAGGATTTTGCTTCTCCAGTGTCCACCAAAGTGTGAAATCTTTGTCGTCCAATTTCTACAGTTATGTTTGTAATCCTCAGAAACGGAAGATTTTCTGTAAAGTTGAAAGTGCAGCCTGACCGCCACTGTTGATGCAGGCTGCGGTATATAGTTTGACTGGTGCCAGGTGGAAGGGATACGTTCATTGAAGGGCGAAACTGGGCGGCGACGAGCAGGATAGGGTGACGGTAAGCGACCACGGCGAGACTGAGCTGGAGCGACGGGGCTGGGCGAACGGCGGTAATGAAAATCTTGTTCGGCATTAATGTTGTGTGGAATAGGGGATGCGCGAGACGCAGGGAAGGGCCGGAAAGAGGAGTTGTTACAGCGGCGGTCGTAGGAAGAGCGGCGATCCCCGGAATTATTGCTGTACTGGTTGTTAGAAGCTGGTGGGCTAGTGCTCGGCGATGCGGCGTCGGCTGGTACCGGAGAACGTGACCGGGCGTGGTTCAATAGGAACATACCGGTCGGTTGTCGTCAGTTCTCCAGATGTTCGATCGGCGACGTGTTTGACGAAGTTGCCATGGTGGTGAGGCGGATGGAGGTAGACATTGCTGGTATGCGCAAAGCGGTGTAGCGGGGGCGCGACTGGTGTGTGGACGGAAGAGAGGTTCGGCAAGGGCTCTAGAACAGCACAATCTCTTCACGAACCGTGGACTGGATGTCAAGGCGATCACCAGAGGGTTACGAAGGGCGATGGTCCACGCAGTTGTCCCAGAAAAAATCTCAGCTCTTCTCGGACAAAGGTCCGTATCATGGTTGAAAGGGTGGTGTCGGGGGATGATCTATGAGACACCTCGGAGGCGACGATCGAAGGGCCTCGTAAATATTCTGCGCGTTGTCCAGCTGCTCATATTTCCGACATTCTGAGACGAACTGGACCACGGTTTGCGGAGATTTCGGAGCAACGATGGAAAATAATTGTAGTGAGAGTCCTTTGAAGAGATGACGACGGATTTTATCATCTTCGCTCGTATGGGGATCGACTCGGCGGCAGAGTCGGAGGGCATCTTCAGTATAAGCATGTTGATGTCTCGGCTGTAGATTGGTAAGGGCGGAGCAGTTCATCTCGTGCTATTAGTTTATGATGTTCCGGTCTACCAAAAGCCTCCTCAAAAGCTGTATTGAAGCCGTCCCAGGAATTTATGGATTCTTCATGGATGTCGAACCACCGAAGGGAACTATCCTTGAGGGCAAACACGACATTGGCGGGCTTAAATGAGTCATCCCCGATCCGTTGTGCTGGCTTACTTATTCATAATTCTTTAGCCAGTCCTCCACGTCTGAGTCAGAGATTTCGTGAATATCGGAGGGTCCCGCTGCCGGCGTTTGATAGTCACAGTGGGAGCCCGGCACCTGATCGCGTTTCCTTCTTCATCAGGCATGGCGAATGGACGGGCCGTGCGTCCGCTACAAAGCTCCAGGTTTTGACGGTGAATACGAGAGATAAGGAGCCACGAACCTCCACCAATCTGTCAGGCTCTTGGTGAATAGATGGGTTTAATAAAATGAGGAGACATTGACTGTGATAATGTCGCCAGTACGATCGTTGGTGCAACCGTCCGAGCACACCTCGAGCGTTTCCGACTGCTGCCCGAGATGCGCGGGCCTTTTTGGCTGAGCCTCACTACTTCTTTCTTTCTAACATGATCTTCCTAGCATATTTTTCCTTATCGAAAGAAGTGCTAATCTTTGCTTCTTTTTTAAGTAAATGATTATTATGTCTGTAATTGACTACAACTGACGGCCAAACTGTCCAAGCCAGTCTGATATGCGTCAAGCGCCAAAGCCATCGAGAGAAATCATCAAAAATAAATGACAACAAGCGTAGCTCTTCTTTGTGTAATTGCGATCCGTCTTTCTTTCATCTTTCTCACTGTTCACCTGAAAATGAAACGCACACGGAAATCCCTCAGGTCAGCCTGCTCGCTCAGCTAACTTGGTCGGTTCTGTCCTCACGTCAAAAAACGACCGAGCAGGAGGTCGCACCCTTCGCTCATAGCGCCATGGATTGCGAAGCTTTTTTTTCTAATATTGTATTCTGCGGCTGCATTTAGCATTGTTTGCCATAAATAGCTACCTTTTGCAGTCCTGGAACGGCTTTGTCGCGGCTACTTCTCGCAGCAGCGAGATTCAATCCGCCCCTCAGAATCGCGATCGCGAAGCGGACAGTCGCAGCGTGGCGGCCATCTTGAATTGCGTCCCTCGCATGGCTCTCCCTAATCTCGCCAAGACTCGCTCTCGCGAAACCCACGCTAGGGCACCGCGCTACACGCGCTACGTTTCTCGCAACTTTCGTAGAATAGCGCGCCTCCGTTAACTCCGTTTCCCCTTATGTTGTACAGCGGTGAAGGCTAGAAGCGCGAGCTCATAGCGTTGGCAGCTGCACTTAGTGCACGACAGCTTGTGCTACCGAGACATGCCCTAGAGCAAGGAGCTCGCGCTTGTAGCCTTTCCTGCGGTGCATCAAAAGGTGAAATAAAGTATAGCTTTGGCAGCTCCGCTAATTCTCCGCTAGCATCACACATGCGCTGTAGTGTCACCGCTCTAGCGCATAGCGTAGCGGAGGTGCCAAAGCGATCCACTTAAACTCTGTAATGGCGTTGCGTGATTTAGCGTCGATACGTTGTTGATGAATCAATGATTCAAAGGTCTTTCTTAGATTGTGAAACGCAGCTGAACTTACAGAAAAACGTGTTAGGAGAGAAAGGAGAAAGACGTCCGTTCGCTGGACTACCAACTATTTATTGATTGACCCTCCTCTTCTTCTACTGGTGATGAGGCTGTCCTTTTCACGTCTTCTTTTTCTTCTGTTTCTTTCTTGATCTTCCTGCACCACCATGGGCATTTGCGTTTCGCAGGAACTTCCTTTCGCTTTCCTGCAGAGCAATAGAGCGGTGAACTGGACGCAGTGATCTCCTTTTTCTTCAATGGTTAAGGCCTCGAGTATTTCCCGGGCGAACCGGTCTTTGTGGTGAGCTAGTATGGTTACCGTGTCGAGCTTGGCCTCGCACATGTCCACATACCAAACTCCGGAGCGAGTGATATCCTATCTACAGGAACAAGGCAACAACTAACATCGTCTCGGGGTCTTTCACTTGGACGTACAGTGTACATGTATTACTCTATTCCTCAAGCAAGGCTTGCACAGGTCCTCAGAAGTACCATCGAAAACCAAGGCCTCGCGGAGTTCCAAAATGCAGCAGGTGTTAGCCTAGACACCTTCTTGGAGATTTTAATGTACTATTTGTCCGCAACGGTAGTAACCCACCAACATCGGCAATTTGTCCAGAAGAGTGGAGTTTGCATTGGTTCAAAAGTGGCCCCATATTTGTGCGACATCTTTCTCGCCGCGTGTGGGATAGCCATACAACAAGTTTTAAAAGACACGCGAGTTGCTGCTATTTTCAGGTACGTTGACGATTTTCTTATTTTGTGTACAACTGGAGTTGATGAAACAGCAGACGGATGCCTCAACACCACCCTCAGGCATTTCCAAAATAGCTGCATGGGGCTCACATTCACCTACGAGCTCCCTGTTAATAATTCCATACGGTTTCTTGATTTGGCCTTGAACTTCCAAAAAGAACATTTGTGTTGGAGATATGAAGCGCGATCGGGGAAAGGATTCCTACCCTTCGAATCTGAACATTCCAAAATAGTAAAACAAGGTGTCGCCACTGCAGCTCTTTCAGCCAGCCTCAGAAAGACTTGCCCCCACCAAACGGGAAAAAGCTTTGAGAACCAAATGTCCAGGCTTCTTGAGGCCGGATATCCGAAACCCTTCCTGGCCTCCATCTGCGAAAAGATTTGCCGCAACATCAAAAAACTTGTCAAAGCAATAACCTCGATACACCAAAGAAGATCTTACGGTCACCTTTTGCGGTTATCCCATATATTCATGGGGTAACTCATAAGTTGAAAAAGATCGCAAGCAGACAAGGCGTAAATGTTATATGCTCGGCACCCAACAAGGCACACGCAATGTGCAGGAAGGTGAATCTAGCCCAGGCTAACAATACAGGCAGCTGTGGCACCAAACACAGGACAAAATACGTTCCATGCGAAAATGGGGTCATATACAACATACCACTGTCATGTGGACGCAGTTACATTGGACAAACGGGACGTTGTATAAATGACCGAGCGCGAGAGCATGCAGCCAACTTAAGAAACATGACTGCACCAGGACACTTGGCAGCTCATTGTAGAGTATGCATGTGCGAGGCCAAGCTCGACACGGTAACCATACTAGCTCACCACAAAGACCGGTTCGCCCGAGAAATACTCGAGGCCTTAACCATTGAAGAAAAAGGAGATCACTGCGTCAGTTCACCCTCTATTGCTCTACAGGAAAGCGAAAGGAAGTTCCTGCGAAACGCAAATGCCCATGGTGGTACAGGAAGATCAAGAAAGAAAGAGAAGAAAAAGAAGACGTGAAAAGGACAGCCTCAACACCAGTAGAAGAAGAGGAGGGTCAATCAATAAATAGTTGGTAGTCCAGCGAACGGACGTCTTTTCTCCTTTCTCTCCTAACACGTTTTTCTGTAAGTTCAGCTGGTTTCCACAATCTAAGTATGTACAACCAACTAGCTCAGCTCCTTCCCATTGCATTTTAAGGTCGTTATCTGTTTTCCCGTCAAATTTAGCGGGGAAACTGTATTGGCGCATTGGTCACGTGACTACAATTTAGCCACTAAATTTAGCGGGGAACCTGAATTTGTCTGCAGTTCCCAAGACGTCAGGTCACGAGACATCAATTTTGGTCACGTGATGTATATTTTTACGCTAAATTTAGCGGGCAAACTAAATTGATGCATAGGTCACGTGACGTGAATTGAATTTTTAAGCTAAATTTAGCGGGGAAACTGAATTTGTCTGTAGGTCCCGTGCCTTCAGGTCCCGTGACATCAATTTTCCCACCAAATTTAGCGGGCAAAGGGATTTGGTTGATAGGTCACGTGACGTCAATTTTTCGGCTACATCGGAAACTGACGACGTTTACGCTCACGCCGTTGAAAACCCGGAGTGCTGGCCTCTAACCGCTGTCGCCGTAAAAGAACGTAACACTCTGCGAACGAGCGAGTAATTTTGCTGTCATATATACTCCATTACGTTAAGCCCGATCACTCTACGCTTGGATGGCGCCAATCGAGCAGCTGCAAAATTATATCGTCATGACGTCGGCGCATTCACTCCGCGTCATTGGTTTAGCTTCTTGCAAAGCCTGGCAGATCGCCACGAGAAGCTGCCGCCGAAATGGAAAAGGTGCAGCGTAAACAACGGATGAGAGGAGAGCCTTGCTGCGGCGAGACGCCGAAACACACTTCTCCCGAGCGAACAGGTGTGTTTCGGATCCTCGCCGCTGCAAAGCTGTGCGCTGACTTCTAGGTTCCCCGAGAAATGGCTATTTAATGCGCTGTGCTACCACATCCTCACACTCCAAATTTGAGACCGGGGCACTTCATGGCTCTGTCGTCGAACTGCCAGGCTTTGTGAGTATAGAGGAGGTTATGACTAAACGCACATAGACGACGAGCGGGAGCGGCATGACGATGCAATTTTTGGTGCTGCTTGATTGGCGCCATCGAATCGTACAGTGGGCTGCATGCGGTCGGACTTCTAATGCGAAAAGGGAGTCTGGGGACAAGGACAGAAACCCGATCGAGTTAAATAGCGACGTCTTCCAATCTGTGGGCAAGCCGCGAAATTCAGTGAGGATCACTCTTTGTAAACGCCTCACCCTCCTAGGGCCACATACAGCAAACACTCGTCGATGACATGTCAGACATATTTTTAACGGTATTTGGATGCAGAATACGTCTTAACGAAAGCGAAGGAAGTTTGGATTTCTGTCGTGTTGGCACAGTCGTAGTGCGGCGACGAAAGCGGTACGCGAGTGACGCTACCAGGTGAATTTAGCGGGTTAACGTCGTGCGTGATTGAGCGGGACGCGGTCACCTGCTCACGTGGCTGGGGACATCATGGGTCACGTGGTCGAGTGATCAACTGACGTGCGTCAGGCCAGACTAGGCCCCATTACGCCATGTAACACTCTAAAATGACAGCATGCAGGACGTATCGTGACAGTGTGATGTCACTTTGAGTCACGCTGCCCAGATTTGCATATGTAGTATACATAAGCCGATGTAATCTAGAGATGGGACGTTTCGGCGGTAGATGAGAAAAGTGCCTTAGTTTTATTTTTTATAGCTAAAGCGTCTCACAACTAGCCTTGAAAACATGTCTCGTGGACAACAGGTGCAGGGAAATATTTATTGTGTAAAAACAAAAACTGTTTTTCTTACGTCAGCCAGCTGTGTAGGTTGTTTGTCCGCCTTGTGTGACTAGGCGTGAATTGATCGAGTGATGCTCTACCGCTATTCAGGGCTTGGTAGCAAGCCTTTCATGACATCGATCGTTGTGAAACATACTATTCTAAGGTTGTGTTGTATTTAGATATTATACGCCTGCCTTCTAGAATTTCTGGGATGCCGAACTATCACGCATACACGTACGCGGTTGCAAAGACTTTATTCAGTGACCAGACATTTTATACGTTGTGGATGAAATATTCTATGAAAACTTTATTAAAACTGCAGAATTCAATATTCAAAAGCAGGACGATGTAATTTTACATGACAGCCTCTTTTAACTGGCCAGTTTTGCTAAAATATCTATAAACCATATATGTGGACCGATATAAAACTCAGTTTTAAACTAAAAAAAAAAGCAACAAAAAAGTTACAATTTGTATACGTCTTTGGTATATTTAAGTTAACGAAATTTGGCAATTGGGCGTTCCTTTCAGTCAAATTGTTGTGTGTATGTTTAT
>JAZHYW010036461.1:0-18924 GCA_037355805.1 Ixodes ricinus
TAAATAGGGCGAAGAACAAACATTATATTTCTAATTTAAATCACATTTAGACAACGGCTTGCATGAGCTCGAAACTTCGCAAATTACTGTCTCGGGAGGTTAACGTTATATTCGTATTTACGTGCACTTGTTTTGGGACCTCATTTTACATCTCAGTTTTTTATCAGTCATCCGCGCTTTAGAATTCTATTCGGCTACCGCATATCATCGCAATACTCCTATATATACTGCGCAAAACGTTTCAATTTGGACATCCCCTTCTGCTATGCTTCGTCTCAGTTTAAAGCGGCACTGCAAAGGGACGAAGAAAACCAAATGCTGCTTCCAAAGGCGTGCCTCTCAGTGTCAAACACGAGCGTTCAGTGACGACATTAGTCTTAGAGCGTCGGATAATGACGACATCCTTTGAAGCACGTGAATCTCATTCATATGTTCGCTTGGAACATCCGTAAACTGGTGCACGGGCCGTTCAAATCTTCATAAATGGGTGTTAATTTCCAACACTAAGGACGATAGCGCATAGTTGTTGCAGGCTCTTGTCGTTTCAGTTCTCATGGTTTAAACCAAGGACGTCATCAACAAAAACAAAATGTGCTCAAAATTCTTATCGTCTTTCAACTATTAGGTTCAAAATGCATCAGATTTCTTATTTATTTTGTGTTCTATATGTTGCTAGAGTCCCTCTCACTAGCTCGAGCGAACGGGATGCAAATTAAGAAGAAGAAAAATGGCCAGAAACGCTTTGTAGGGTTCCTTTAAAGGGGTAGGGAAACGAAATTTTAGCGCTCATTTTCTAGCTTGAATGTGTTGCATGTTGCACCTAACCTCAAAAACACCAGTCTTCCGTTGAAAGGCACAAGAAAACTAATTTTAAAGCTAAATAAACGATCTTCCAATGTGCACCTGGTGGATGCATGCGGAGCCTATTTGGGAGGTAGTCTAGCAACGTTGTGGAATCTGCTACGTAGTCGTGACGTAGCAGATTCCTCTGGCACAACGCCGCTCTTTGGCATTTCAACATTTTCCTCCTTAGCTTTCCTCCTCAACTCACAAATCGCGCATTGAACCAAACAGTCCAAGAAGACGGAAAGGGTGGACTCTCCTCTTTCTCGGACCCTCGTTTGTGCAGCCGGATGCAGCCATTCTCCCCTAGAAGATTAGCCAGTCGCTCAAAACTCGGACAAAAGTTGCTTTCCCCACCCCGTTCAGCCCTAAGCTGACAGTGCTGTGGAAGCTACGTGCTTCTTGGGCCAGCCACATGCTCGTCACCCCACGGGCACTTCGAACGGCTCGGTTGTAACGCGCTGACGCTATTGACACCACCACAACGCTGACAACGCCACCAAGGGCAAGCTCATAATCCCGCCAGCCTTGCTACGTCACGAATGCGGGGAAACTTTTCTTTCTGTTTTTGTTTGCGCCGGATATCCCATGACGCATCGCGCCCTCCGTTCGCTTCTCTTCGAGCGCTCGCTCGAGTGCACCGTTTGGAACGAAAAATATAGCCAATCGTTCAAAATACAAACGTGCGATTATGAATTACGGTTATTACACGTCATGCTTGACCCATTTCCGAACGAAATTTGAAAATTTCAATTCTTTGTTTCAGTACCCCTTTAAGTCCAGACGCAGCCGATGCTACAAGAGCGAGCATGTGGTCCTGACCAGTGCTTGCACTGCATGAGCACGCGTGCTTGGCAAGGACACCGACAGCCCGGAGCTCGTTCTTGTAGGTTCTGCTACGCTCACGCTTAAAGTGAAACGAAGTATTGTGTTGAGAACATCACATTTCACCAGAAAACTGAACTGTTTAACATAGTTTGCTAGTGACATCATCGCACTATATGCTAGTGGTCATTGAGAATTATTTTAGAGCGCAGCTCTTAGGCGCCCGTTTCCGGCTTGAGCGGCGTCGCCGTAGCCATCGGCGTAACCGCGCGATGACGATGAGGATGACGTCATCGTGATGACGTCATCCTCATCGTCATCGTCACTGATGACGTCACACGTGACGTCACTGGTGACGTCACTGATGACGTCGTCAGTGACGATGACGATGACGATGTCATCATCATTATGACGCTAAATTACCCGCTAAATTTAGCGGAAAAATTTCCCGCTATATTTAGCGGAAAAAATTTCCCCGCTAAATCTAGTGGAAAAAATTCCCCGCTACAGTTAGGGAAAAAATTGACCAGCTTAATTCCCGCTAAATTTACACGCGATGCTCTCACCAAAGATGTGCATTTTCTGCGACTTGAGTTAAGCACACGTCGATCGACTAACATGTTAGTATTGGGGGACTTTTCACCTTCTCCCCTCAGTACCCTTCCCCCCAAAAGCTGCGCTTTAATTCGGCATTACAGGGGATTGTAAACATCTTTCATTTTTTGCTTAGAAAATCCAATCCGGTGGTGCAAAATGCACTCTGCATTAACTGCGCTTAGAGTATCGGCACTCCGTTCCCCGACATTGTTATGGGCGCCGCCATTTTGGGGCTTGTGCAGAGCAGACACAACTGCCGATCGTCATGATTCAAAAGTGCGACTTCCCCAGCATTAGATTCGGTGTTAGGAAGCTCATGTAATATTGCTTTGCTCTGTCGCGGACGGTTTAAACATTTGTGGAGCGAGGACGGAAAAGCATTTCCTGTGATTTCAGATAAAGCTTCAGAAAACTGGGGACCACGATTTTAAGCCACAACATGGCCAAATGTCGTTACTCTGGAGCGTAGCTTATTTAGTGGCACAAGTGCAACCCATGTATTCAGAAGAAAAAAATTATTCTTGCTTGATGCGGCGTCGCGAGTAACGGCGCGAATGTTTGACACCACGAAAATGGGCTTTCTGGCCGGACTGATTTTGCAAAAGAAATAGTTTTGCAGGATCACGCGGTCTGGTCTGTGCCGAAGATGTGGAGCAGAGGAAACTTTACACCACAGTATGTTTTTAGACCCCCCCCCCCCCTTTTTCTTTTTGCGATGCTAGTCCAGAGAATACTTTTTAATTCTGAGGGACTCCCTCCTTCGTATGGGGGTACCAGTTCAACAATTATATTCGTGTCATTTGTTAACCGTAATTCTCCATTTATTTTATTTTGCACCCAAAAACTGCGAAGTTTAAACAAGATTGCGAGAATTTAAGCGGCTGCCAACGTTCGGCTGTCTCTCTGAGGCTACAAGAATCTTTCTTTTCAGGTACCCCTGCCGTACACTTGCAGTTCTGTTCATCGTCGGATTAATAAGCCATATTTAGCCCTTTCAATGCTTCTATTCTCGGGGACAACTTTCTGAGAAAGTTCAGCAACAACGAAAATATGTTTGGGTGTCTCAATGATGTATACATGTAAAATAATTTGTGCAACAATTTTTGTATTTACAGTAAACAGCGCTAAGAGCTGATCCCTGACGTTGATAACTTGCAAAATCGCCCATTAGGTTTCCTCTTCTCTCAATGGCGGATGGCGAAAAAATAGAGGAAAGAAACAGTTGTTCCACCTCAACTCGCTATTAGAACAAGCGGCCACGTGATCTGACGCTAATTATAGTATACCGTCAGTGTTCACCACAGTCATGCGATGCGGTTGGCAAAGGATAAAGCATGGGTTGAGCTTTAGACATTGTTAGAGTTCGGTATCATCTTTGATTGAACACGAGCCAACACGAATGTTTGGCGACGCTGATTGTCAAGAACCCGAGCAGTCGACTCGGGCTCACGACAATCTAGTACGTCATGGTGTCACGTGACTCGCGAGGAGAAGTCGTGATGGCATGTGACGTCGCGCTGTCAACAACGCTAATACATCTAGAGGCGTTCTCAATTTAAGTCGACTTCACGCGGTGAGTCACGCGGCTGCGTCATGGGGCCACGTGACGTGACATTATTTGACAGCATGTCTTGGTACCATGACGTCACGTGACCACGTGACACATGATTAATCGCAGTGGCAAAAAAAAGCGCCACGAAAACTCATAATTTATCATACATTGCAAATCGGTGTATGACATTTTGATCATATACATAGAAATACAGCTGCACCCTTTTACTTCTCAAATGCTCATTTTGTAATAAAAAAATAAATATTACCGTGAACCGTTTTGAACCGGTTACCGTTATATTTTTATGAGGTTCAGTTCCGGTTCAGTTCCAAGATGGCGGCATGAATTTCGGTTCGGTTCAGTTCCGGTTCGGCTAAAAATAACGGTTACGTTCCGGTTTTCGGTTCGGTTCGGTTCCGGTTCGACACTCTGGCCAAGACAGTCTGCCCACGACCGGCTGGCGTGTTGAATGGAATATGCCCACGCGAACCTTTTGAACCCTCCCGTATTATATAGTTTGATCGCTGACCTCAATTTTAGAGTAAGAGGTCAATCTGTTCCTCTTGTCATCTCCTTGTTTTCCGAGGCAGCGGTGACGAACGCTGCCGTCGAAAAGGGACTCTCATCGATTCTATTTCCTTGTTTTGTGTGATATAGAGCACAAATAAACGCCGCATGGATTACCGTCGCAACACGGTATGTACAGTTTGTTATTAGTATGCCATTTTTATTCTGACACGACTGCACCTCACTGTCGATCGCTATAACAGTTCGTGGGTCGCAATGCCGGTCCAACCTTTCTTTGCCGAGCGTCACGTCAGTACCGAGTTGCAATCGTAAAGGATCGGTCCCGAAGCGCTTACCAATTCGCGGGCCAACAGCGCGAATCCAGCACTTCGATCAAACGCGCGCGTCCGATACTCTCGTAGTTCAAACGTATCTTTTTTAACGTCGGCTCGCTCTGCATCTCCGAGGCCGCGAAAACGCCGCGGCAATTTGTTTCTATCTACGTCGCTTTGCAAACGCTGACACGGGCCGTCTTTTACCAACGATGACAGTTGTGTTGACTTCGTAGCGATTGAGTTCGTAGCAGTCAACGGAGGCGGTTACGCATCCCGGCCTCGGCATTCGGTAGTGTTTAAATCGTGTTAGCGTCGACATATCACTGCACGGACACGAACCCCAGACAAGCGGTGGCAGAAAGGCCGCCTGTGTTTGTTGTTAAAAATCCACGTGCTCCGAACGGCTCCGAACCATGCCGAGCTCTCCGATTGGTTGTTCGTGCTGCTGAAGACGCCGTCGCCATAGCAACAGCACCGGTATGTTATAGTTTTCCCGTATGAGAACGTTGCTTTCCTCCTCTCACTTAAGAACGCGTTTGTGAATACCGATTTCTTCTCTTCTTACGATGTTCTTAACTTACGAACTTCTTGGCTAAGTTGTCGTAAACTAAGAAGCTCTTCGTGAATCTGGCCTCTGATTATCAACTTTATGCTCAGGTTAAACTTATCTGCTTTACTTTTTATTTTAGTTTTCAAATTTTATAGAGACAAAAGCTGCGCGAAGAATCTGCCAACAGGTTACCTGCAGCTGGGTTCCAGCGTGCAAAAAACAAAACGAAAGGAGTTCAGCTGGGTCACTGTCATTTCGGCCGATAGTCACATTATGACTGTGTGCATTACGGCCGAGTGTGCTTTACGGCCGAGAGGAGCTGAAGGGCCGGGAGTGGCTTTGAGGCCGAATAGGGCATAACGGCCGAGAACTGCATTAAGGCCGGTAGTTTCTGAATGGGCTAGTGTGGCCGCCTTCTCGGGGGTCGCGTTGTGGTTGATGACTTTAGTTGCCACCAAATAAGATAGATGTCGCCACATATTTATTTTATTTGTCAGTGCACATTGTATCTTTCGGTGACGACAAATACTGCGTTTTTGTTTTTATTGCCTCATTCTTTATGATTAATTAAACATGTGGCGCTTTGACCGTTTCGACTACCTTTTCTTTTTTGCTACACTACGTGTCAACATTTTTAGCAAAGGGCGAAGGCTATGCCCTCGTGAGTCAGTTAGAGAGACGGAACGAAGCACGTGACACTTCTTTAAGGCAAGAATGCACTCCGACGGTGAGTTAATTATCATGTTCTGACATTCTGATGGCCCATATGTTTTTCATATTTCCTAGTATGTGTTTTTTTCAACGTTTCGCTGTAAAAAAGATTGAACATAAAATTTTAAAATCAACCCCACTCATCGTTTTCTTAGCCGCCCGGTAGAATCAGGACAAAGACACAATAAATGTTTCACTGAATTCTTAAAACACCCGATGATTAAAATATAGGAATGTTATACCAAAAAGGCGCCCTAAATTCATAGCATTTATTTGGAAATACGTGTGCGTGCGTGTACATAATGCAAATATGCAGATGAAGGAACTACTGATCAAACTAATAAAAAATGATAAAGCGTAGAAAAGCAAACAAATAAATGAAAAATTCGGATAGGCAAGCAGGCGTACCGGCTGGTGCCGGCCGTGAAGGGTGAAAACAAACTTAAAACCGCAGTATTTGCAGTCGCCGACAGATACACTCTTAAAAACGACATAAGTTTACTTTTCCGCACAGTACTGCAAACGACTTATTTTTCCACGCCAGAACATCGGAGTGTCCAACGTGTGAATGTGATGAAACAATTGCTCACCTGTTGTGCGACTGCCAAATCTACGACGCGGAAAGAGAATACCTCAAGAGTACGTTGTTGCAATTTGACAGCCGACCGTTTTCTGTAATGAAAGTGCTCGGCATCTGGGACAGCCCTCGGAATGCAGCGAGGGCCACAAAAGCTTTTCTGTGTTTCCTAAAGGAAACGCGGCTGAACTTCTGCCTTTAAAGGACACACGTACTTTATTTGTAATGTGTTATATACTTTGTATTCTCGTGTCACTATATCTTTTTTTTTAAACGTGTTTATTGTTTTATGTTTTCCTATCCTTTTCTTCCTCTTTTAATTCCCCACTACCCCCACCCGGAAACAGAGTAGTCAACTAGGAGTTTAACCCTTTTCTGACTCTTTCTCTCTCTCTCTCTCTCTCTCTCTCTCTCTCTTATTTTTCACGATTAGGTCAAAGCTAGAGTTTTTGAATAATTTGCGGGTTCTAACTTTCGCGACGCGGTAAGATCTCAATATAGATTCAAATGTGTTTACATTTTAACGGTGATTGACGAGACTGGAAATATGTTAATTTCATCCGCCATGCTCAATGTGGCGCCATCTATCTTATTTGGTGGCAACTAAAGTCGTCAACCACAACGCGACCCCCGAGAAGGCGGCCACACAAGCTCATTCAGAGACTATCTCGGCCGTTATGCCCTGTTCGGCCTCAAGGCCACCCCGGCCCTTTCGCCCCTCTCGGCCTTAATGCACTCTCGGCCGTAATGCGACTATCGGCATTTGCGAGATGCTTCCAGTTCAGCTTTGGAATCGGATGTCTTTTATTTCTCAACACTGTAGGTTACCATGTTACAAGTCCACACTTTTTAGTATTTGATATAATGAGCAATCGCTCTGAGAAAATCTGGTACGCTCATGCTGTATCGATTTTGGCACAACAAAAAAGAAACAATCCGTTCGTTCTTTTTTTTTTTTGTGTGTGTGTGTGGGTGGGGGGGGGGGGCGGCTTTTGGCTCCGAAGCCTTCTGCCCAGCTTGTCCCCGGTGGCCTTGTGTTCGGCGGCCATGCACACCAGGAATTTCCAGACTCCCGGATGTGCACTCCCTATCACCTTCAGGAAACGCGTGTGTCACTGCTCTACAGAGTTGTTTCCGGTTCATGAGTGGGTGTACGGACCATAGGTCAGGGGGAAACTTGGGCGGCGCGCGCACGACCAGGCCATTGGGTCCGGGGTTTCCCGACCACGTATATTCTTCTCGAACCATTTCAGGAGCGGAGCTGCCTGTGCTGGAAAGCTGGTCTTGATCTCCTCATACCCTTGGATATAAAAAAAGCAAAACTAATAATTACACTTCCTAGTATATAAAACTAAAGTACGAAACTGCTAATGAAACGGTAATGCGTACGCACCCGACGTATTCGATGAGAAGGCAGGAATTCGATAGCGCGCAGAGCTGCCGCACTCAGCTCGCAAACGTGGCGTCGTTCACGTACAGAGTCTGAATCAAATGGAAAAAAAAATTGTGGAGTACGCTGGCTTGAAACACGCGACGCAACGCGTTAATCGCAGCCAACTCAAAGTCAGTTATAAACTTATAATTAGAGTTCGGAGTTTTCGGTTTAAACCGATAGAAAGCGATAAAAGTACGCCGAATCCATTTTCTTAAATTCGTTGTTAACCGAAAAAGGCCACTTTGACCTTCCAGTCGTATTTCAGAGCCGTGGCGAAAAAGTGGGACGACAGTGTCTATCGAAAGGTGTCCGAATGAATGGGATATACACGGATGTCATCACGTCGTTTTGGTTTAATGTGCGCATCATCGATCGGGACGTGAAGTCCGAAATGCCCCGTGACTTCGCCATGTACGAGCCTGTTTTCAAACTCGTTGTAAGGAAGACTGACTTAATGCAAGCTCTGCAGCCAGAGTTTAGTTAGTACAGGAAATATGTCGTGCTTTAAAACGTCGCACCGTCTCTTTTGGCGGTCAGATTTGGTTGATTGGCCGATTGTGGCTCAGGCAGCGCTTCACCTCCTCAGCCTGCCAGTGTCCAGTGTTATTCTCGAAGCTCATGGTCATATTAGCAGGAAAGAAAGAGTGCGGATCAACGAGAGCCTGGGAAAGTGCACGTGTGTTTACTATAATGAGATCACGTATACTGCTGATGTACAGGAGGTGAAGTTCCATGTTTTTTGGGCAGAGGCTTTGTCGTATCTGCGTGTAGCCGATAACCGCACACCGTGAAGTATGCACTTTTATGTCTGACGTCAGAGTACTGTGCGCCTGCGCACTGTGTATCTTATCTTTATATATTGAGCCCCAGACAGTCGTTGTTCTGAGGCTGCAAGTGTTGCACCTCGCAATAAAGTGCTTTGACAGAAATACGTCTCGGCCCCCAAATGTAACAATTGCGACGAAGATGGTTGAAGAAACTGAGGAACTGAAGATGACCGCAACTATCGGGAAGCTGCCGGAGTTCCAAGCTGACAGCGGAAACTTCGAGATTTATCTCGAACGCTTCGAGCTGTTCGTCGCAGCCAATGACATCGCAGAAGAAAAGAAACTGCAAGTCTTCTTGACGGCCATTGGTGAAAGAGCTTACACCGTCCTCTGGAGCCTGCTTCTGCCGAAGACGCCGAACAAGGCATCGTATCAGGAGGCCGTCAGCATCCTTCAAAAACATGCGCACCTAGACGCTCCCTGGTCACAGAACGATTCCGTTTCAATCAACGAAACCAAGGGTCTCATGAGACCGTGATTGACTTCGTCGTCGAACTGAAGAAGCTCGAAGCGACATGTGAGTTCGGCGCTTTCCTCGAGGAAGCTCTACGCGACGAACTCATCGCGGGTCTGCACGCCGACACCATACGCTGTCGTCTTCTCGCAATGCCCGACACAGAAGTCACCTGGGACCGTGCATGCAGCATAGCATACGGCCATAGAAGCGGCGGCTCAAGACACAAAGGAAATGCGGACGTCTAGCAACGCGGGACAACCTCCAAACACCGCGGACGTCAACTGGCAACGAGCACCGGCCCCACGTAGCACGAGAACGTTCTGAAAACATTCCGGGAATGTTCAAAAGAACATAGGCAACATTCTTGGAATGTTGCAGATTTACGTAAGAACATTCTATCAACGTTGTCAGAATGTGGCGCAGGCACTTATCGCTACATTCGGGGAATGTTTTCAAAGGGATATTCTCAGAACGTTCTGAGAACCACATAGAACATTACCAGGACATTCAATCAACATTGAAACATCCTAACAAGGTTCTAAGAACGTTCTCAGAACAACCAAAGAATTTCTGCAACATTCTTGGAATGTTGCAAATTTACGTAAGAACATTCTATCAACGTTGTCAGAATGTCGCGCAGGCACTTATCGCTACATTCGAGGAATGTTTTCTAGGGGATATTCTTAGAACATTCTGAGAACGACAAAACATTCAATCAACATTCTAACAAGGTTCTAGGAACGTTCTCGGTACATCCAAAGAACGTTTGCAACATTCTCTGAGGAATATTGACAAAGATTCCACAATTATGGCTTGCTTAGGCTACAGCCCCAATAAGCCGTACTACATATATGGATGTAATAAAGCTCCTCACAGGGCAGTCGATATTTTTTAATCGAAATATATTTTCTGCAGGCCTAGCACAAGCTAGCCACTTTCCCAGCGCACCAGCCTGAGCATGTAACATATCGACAGTTTACTCCTACTTATCAAAACGTACTGCATAGATAACCGACTACTCACTCAGAGCATAAGAACAGATACCTACGGCATCCCACACTCAAGCGGGACATACCTTTTTCAAAGTAGTGAACCCGTGATGCTAAAAATCGGGTCTATTCAAAACTGCCTCTCTACATACGCAGTGAGTGCCAAGTTCATTATCAAGTTTTGAAAACCATTGCTTTTCTCCTACACCTTATATCACATTCCTCGGTAGACTCGTATAAGATAAAACTGATCCCTTATGCTAAGTTTCCAAAAACTCCACTTAATTTGCATATTTTTGGCACAAAGTGGCATATAGTGGATGGTGTTTCGAACCACAGGTTGCGTGAAAGCTCCGTAAAGTTGGCTTCACCTGCGAAAATTCTAGGAATGTTCGCAAGCGAACGTTCCAAGAATGTTGCACATATGAATGTTCGAAGGGGAACGTTCCGAGAACATTGTGCATACGAATGTTCGCCAACGAACGTTCCTAGAATGTTGAGCAGCTTACCTTGCAAGGAATGTTCGCATACGAACGTTCCTAGAACGTTCCGAATGGTGTTTTAACGTTCCTTCAACATTCAGAACACCCAGGGAATGTTCGCACGACATTGGATGCTACGTGGGCGGCCCCGCCGCGTCGGACAGCGACGACGAACGCACCGACCAAGTCAAGGGGGCACGGACAGAAAGCGACGAAAGCTGTGGGCAAAGGACTAAAAAACCGTGTCACCGGTGTGGAGGACAGCACCTACCTGTAAGTTGTCCTTTTCTGAACAGCGTTTGTTATAAGTGCGCTAAAAGGGACATGATGCAAAGATGAGTAAAACAAAAGTTGTGCAACACGTAGCCGAGAGTGAGTGTGACGACGAATTGCTCACGTTGTGTCACACAAACCAGAGTTCGGGCACGCCTGCCATTGTAATTACCGTCTTGTTAAATGGTAAGAAAGTTCCGATGGAACTAGATACAGGGGCCGCAGTATCGGTAATGTCAGAAACGGGGTGCGCGAAGCACTTTCCTCATGCAAGATTTAGAAAAGCAAACGTCAAACTCGTGACATACAATGGCACGCCTGTCGCGATAAAAGGAATTGTGGACGTGTAAGTTCGCTACCATGACCAGTGCTTTCAATTGCCACTGGTTATTGCAAAGAAACTGAAGGCGCAAGAATGCCTACGTTATTAGGCCGGGACTGGCTCAGCAAAATAAAAATCAGATGGCATGAAGTCGTGCAAGTGAAGGCCTTGGCCGCGGAAACGATACAGTTGACTGAAAAGTATCGCCACATATTTGAGCCGGAGTATGGAGAGATAAAGGATTTCAAGGCTAGCATTCGTATGAAAGCAAACGCCGTCCCGGTGTTTTGTAAGGCGCGTCCAGTGCCATACGCTTTGCGCGAGCAAGTTGAGCAGGAATTGGCAAACCTAGCAAAGGCTGGAGTCGTGTACCGAATAAGGCACAAGGAATGGGCTACGCCCCTCGTAATTGTGCCAAAAAAGAACAGCAAAGAGCTTAGGATCTGCGGTGATTATAGAGTCACTGTTAACCCTTCCATGGAAGTTGACCAGTATCCTTTGCCGCTACCCGAGGATATCTTCGCAACCCTACGTGGTGGAACCGTGTTTTCGGTCCTTGACCTCTCGAAGGCGTATTTACAGCTTGAACTAGACGAGCGAGCACAAGAACTGCTCACTGTCAACACGCGTTTGGGCCTCTTTAGGTTCCAGCGCTTGCCATACGGCGTAGCTAAGCGTAGCGTGTGCGCCGGCACTTTTTCAAGCCGTTATGGACCAAGTTCTGCACGGTCTGCCGGGAACCGCCTGCTATTTAGATGACGTTGTCATCGCAGGAGAGGAAGACTGACTTAATGCAAGCTCTGCAGCCAGAGTTTAGTGAGTACAGGAAATATGTCGTGCTTCAAAACGTCGCACCGTGCGTCTCTTTTGGCGGTCAGATTTGGTTGATTGGCCGATTGTGGCTCAGGCAGTGCTTCACCTCCTCAGCCTGCCAGTGTCCAGTGTTATTCTCGAAGTTCAGGGTCATATTAGCAGGAAAGAAAGAGTGCGAATCAACGAGCTGGAGGCTGGGGAAGTACACGTGTGTTCACTATAATGATATCACGTATACTGCTGATGTAAGTACAGGAGGTGAAGTTCCATGTTTTTTGGGCACAGGCTTTGTCGTATCTGCGTGTATAGCCGATAACCGCTCACCGTGAAGTATGCACTTTTATGTCTGACGCCAGAGTGCTGTGCGCCTGCGCACTGTGTATCTTATCTGTATATATTGAGCCCCGGTTTGATGTTCCAGACAGTCGTTGTTCTGAGGCTGCCAGTGTTGCACCTCGCAATAAAGTGCTTTGCCAGAAACGCGTATCGGCCCCCAAAATATAACAGGCTTCATATCTGACTTGTCTATACTTTTTTTTTCTCTTTTATTGTTTCTTTTACAGTTTCGCACATTTGCCCAAAGTCTCCATTTCTTTTTCAATCTATTTGTGCCATTATTTTTTGAGGGATCGCAAATATCAGAGCTGCAAGGATCCATCTGATCCGGTGTCCGTTGGTGTTTATTTCATATTCACCGAAAAAAGACGGTAAACATTTGTGGGCATAAATATACACCGAAAAAAACCGAAAATTGAATTTTAAAATAAACCCCGAAAAAGTACGCCGAATTTTGAAAAAATAAAAACCGAAAACGCGGTACCCTATAGCATAGCCTATAGTTATAATGCCCATGGCACGCGGCAATGGCGCAAGGGCCTGCGTGATGACTTTCGCCAGAATTAGAGATTGAAGCTAACGAAAGCACGCTGGGATTCCGTTTCCCATGTATTTTGTGAATAAAGGCAACGTGGGCGTTATTTTGTTTACATGTCACTACTATACTCCGTTTCACCTTATGTTGTACCGCAGCGAAGGCTAGAAGCGCGAGCTCATAGCGTTGGCAGCTGCCCTTGGTGCACGAGAGCTTGTGCCGCCGAGGTGTGCCATAGAGCAAGGAGAGCGTTCGCAGCTGCCGTTGGTGCACGAGAGCTTGTGCCGCCGAGGTGTGCCATAGAGCAAGGAGATCGCGCTTGTAGCCTTTCCTGCGGTACAACACAAGGTGAGAAGCTCACGTAAACAGCGACTTGGTAAGGATCATGGCCCGGGGCCATGATCCTTACCGAGGCCCGGGGCCATGATCATGGCCCTGATGTTTTCCCCCGAAGTCTACGCCTATGTATATACCCGCAGTCCGGGTTTTCGTCACGCTCACCAGCTAATTTGCGTCCTTACATTAAATTAAAAATTCTTTACTTTTTTAAAAAGTTTTGCTAAAGTGTTCAAATTTGCCCTCGGATCTTCCCTTCGGAGCGCGAGGCTAGGAGAGCCCGCAGAGCGCGCGCCATATGCAAGAAACGCCGAAACCAGAGCTCTGGCAGAAACTGGCCAGCCCTTTTCTAGTAAAAAAAAAAAAAAAAAAACTTCGTGTAAATAACAAAAAAACTTTAAATAAAATGCACACGTGGCACACGCCCAGCCACAATTATCTTTCTATAAAAAAACGCACGACAAAAAAAAAAGCACTTAAACAAAAACTTAAATTCGAGGGGAAAGAAAAAGAGAAGAAAAACGATCGCCAACAGCAGCCGGGAAGAAGCGCGTTTCAACAACACAACAGCAGAGAGATAAGACGCCCGCACCTCCACAGACAGCAAACCGAATCCTCCTTCGCCGACCACAGACAGAGGAGAGTCTGGGCAAAGGCGGATCCCCCGCTACGCACCGTCTCATCTTAAGGTGGACCGCGGGGAACGCCACGCACCGCCGTGTCAGAGCCAACCGAATGCCCAGCGCTCGATGGGCGCCTAGCCTCTCTTGCGCTCCATCGCACGGTGAAACGAAGTGCAGGGAGGAAACGAGCTGCTTGCCCCGCGCCCGCTGTCACCACTGCGATACCTCGAAGGACCGCCAACGCTGTTCGTGACGTCGGTCTTGTGCCGCCAGTGTTGAAGGACTCAAGGCCATGTCTGTGTGTCTACTCTTCCCTAATGGGGAGAGGACGTTAAAAAGTTGTCCAAGGTCGAAGCAGCAGCAACAACGATACCCTCTCGTTTTAAAACACTCTTTCCCCTACACGTCGCGTGTGCGTAGAACAATTCGCGTGTGCCTCGTCAGCCTCGTGGTGTCCTGCTGCGTCTTTGCCGCTGAAATCGGTCCTTTGCGCAGTGCAGCTTGCCGGTCGGAGTGCGACGCCTCGCTGGGGTACGATTTTGATGATTTTCACGCGTCGTGATCGTTGGTCACGGATTGTTTGTTCACGGTCGATCACGCGTCCTCGTTCGCAGGCTAAAGTGCCATAGCCGCTGGCACGCATTTCGTCGGGTTGTCACGGATGATGGAACCTTCTCGACGGTTGAGCGAGGTGGGCCTCAGGTGAGCCTATTTCAGGACTACTTTTTCGAGTACCTGTCGGTAACCAGTGTCTAGTTCAAGATAACCTTTTTCGCTTGTCTTGCGTGTTGGCGTTATTGGGGGTGTCTGTGGTATCGTATCGTACGACGTGCGTCAGTTCATGTTTTCTGCGGCCACCATACTCGGAATATAATCACTGGCTAGCTGCGGGCGCCGGCTACGTTTCATGCAGCGTGATGTTTAATTAAATGTCTCGTGCGTTGTGTTTCTGTATCTTTAAGCGGGAGCGCGCTTTCGTAACCAGTACTAGAACCGTGCGAAGCTTTCGATCCTTTTTCGCGCCTTTTTTTTGCCGGTCCTTAGGTTGAAGATTAAATTTTGCCCTTTAGAGGTTTTTAATGCTCATAAGTGCTCGTTGAAAGGCTTGCGACGTTGAGATGGTACTAGTAGTTTAGAGTGTCTATGTTACGTGAAGAAGCATGTTTCGGAACTTTAAACGCCGAGAAAACAAAAAAGATAGTCTGTTATCACGGTTCAATGGGGCACTAGCGACATCTAGTGGAGGCGCGGCGAACTTTCGCCTTTTAGTTGCGGTGTTGCCACCTCGCGCAAGCCCGTTTCCGCGTGAGCTTCGCCTGCACTAAAATCGCGATTAGTTTGATTTTGACAGCGACTGGGGCTTTTGAATCCTCCTTTGGCGCCATTTCTGCTGGGCAATCCGGCGAGGTCGTTTCGTTCGTTAAAGGTTTTTTTAACATTCGAAAGTACTTGTCGAAGTTTATAGCCCCTTCCCCAGCAAATGCCGAGCGCTCCGCGCCAGCGGTCGTCGAGCGGTCGGCCTCCGTGAGCGATCGGTCACGTGATCGATCCCAGTGGCACGCGCTGCGGAGCAAATCGAGCGTAACGCTCCCAGCGCCACCGCTTCCAGAGCGTCTGCTCTGGCTTTTGAACAGTTTCAGGTCCCATTGCTATCTTGCTGAAAGCATGAAGTTCTGATCGGAACTTTATGCTTTGACAAAAAAATTTATTGTTAACTAGAAAAGAGTCATAGTACAGGCTAGCTGGTGGAAGTCAACGATTTCGTCGTTTACCCTGAGACTGGGGGTTTTTAGAAGAGCAAAAGTGACAGAAAAACAGACAGGTCTCAAACTCAGCTACTAGTTTATTTCAACAACCTCCTCTTATATAGTCCGTTCTCGTCGTCACCAACCAATCACAAACGACCTTGTCCTCTGCACCGAGACTTTACAAGTTCCACACTATCACAAAAGAAGCGGCCACTTCCAACGTTTCCAAGTGAAATGTTCTATCAGACGAAATGGCACACAAAGACTTCAATCAACGCCTTTGTGTCCTCACAATACACAGTATGTGGGCCAAACCTCTCGGTGTTTGAACGAACGTTTAACAGAGCATAAAAGGAATGTAAAAAGTAATGCAGCAAATTCGGAGTTGGCTAAGCATCTGGAGGAGTGTAGAAACTGCACAACGGATTGGTCTGGAACGGATGTAGTTGTTAAGGAGAGCAACGATGTTAAAAGGGTGGTAAGAGAAACAATTAGGATTAGATCGTTGGGAAATTGCATTAGTCAACCTTCCATGCAAATAGGGAACCGCTGCAGGCAATTTTTACAGTTTTAAGAGTTTTTTTTTTTGTATTGTGTGTGGGGGTTATTTTGGAGGTGACCTGTTTTGAGTGGGATGTGGGTGTGGGCTGTGGTCCTGTGTATTATGAAGACAAAAAGGCGTTGTTTGAAGTCTTTGTGTGCCATATCGTCTGCTAGAACATTTCACTTGGAAACGTTGGAAGTGTCCGTCTGGTGTGTATTGTTTGTGGGGTTATTTTGGAGGTGACCTGTGTTGAGTGGGATGTGGGTGTGGGCTGTTGTCCTGTGTATTGTGAGGACACAAAGGCGTTGATTGAAGTCTTTGTGTGCCATATCGTCTGATAGAACATTTCACTTGGAAACGTTGGAAGTGGCCGCTTCTTTTGTTATAGTGTGGAACTTGTAAAGTCTCGGTGCAGAGGACAAGGTCGTTTGTGATTGGTTGGTGACGACGAGAACGGACTATATAAGAGGAGGTTGTTGAAATAAACTAGTAGCTGAGTTTGAGACCTGTCTGTTTTTCTGTCACTTTTGCTCTTCTAAAAACCACCCAGTCTCAGGGTAAACGACGAAATGGTTAAATTATTGTTAACTACTTGATTAACGGTGACCCCGACGTTAAGACACAATTTATTTTTCCTTACAGTTATATAAGCCCGATGAAGACAACTAGAAGTACTTGTACGAGCCAAACACGTATGTTGTAAAGCGATAGTCATCTCCGAAGGCGGCTTCCATCTGCGGAATATTTGGCGTGTTGTCTTCTAATTATTCCAATTACATCACAGAGACCACAACACGAACAAACGACATACCTAGCTCTTCATCCGAATAGGCGCGCACAACGCCTTCGACGTAACGCGATATCTTGGGCCTCTTCGCTGGCCACACAAACGACTCGGCAAACACTTCGCTGAGAACGGCTGTCTCGTCGTCACTTGAGCTGGAGCTAAGCTAATATATTCGTCGCTGTCACTGCGTTTTAATAGATCTCCTGAAATTAACTGCAACGATGTCATCGCCGCAGTATGCTCGGGCGAGTCGGTCATGACGAGGGGAATGAAAGCAAGCACAGCAAGAGAGCCCACCCAGCAATCGAAACAAAAAAGCCGCGAAAGTCCTTCACTCCCCGCGGGAATGTCGATAACGAAACTGAAACGTTGCGAGAGGCGACTACAGATCGTACTCCTCCGAAAAAGGCTGCGCGGAGAACTACTCCGGACCGCTCGACGCGCTCCGCCACTTTTCCACGGAGCGGTTGGAGCCGCTCGGCGAGCGCCCCACTGGCTCCAGATCTACAAGCGGCACACGGAGAGATTGCTCGCATCTCGCGAGGGAAACAAGAATCCGCTCGGCGAGCGCGCGCCGAGCGCTCGCTATTTGCCAGGGGAAGGGGCTATTAGGTAGGCGTTCCGAGAGAATGTTTTTTTTATTTGTTTCACGTGAAAAAGGAGAATAACCACGGGCACTAGCGACATCTAGTAGACGCGCAGCAAAACTGTAGACATTCAGCGGCGGTGTCGCCATCTCGAGTAAATCCAGCTAACCTACTACAATTTGGCGATGTCTGCTCCACGGTGGTCTGCTCCTTCATTCTGCTTGGGCGATCGCGATTATGTTAATTTGGCTAGATTTCGTTCTCAAACGTCGTCAATAATTTTGCGGTATTCTTTCTTTGGCGAGTGACGTTTTTATTAAAGACGCTTTTAACTCTTCTGAAATGTTAGGCGGTGCTGCCTTTGTGCCTATAACGTCTCGTAAACGTTGCACTGCTGTCAGCTGGTTTGTGGAGACATTGGTGATCGAGTTTGACGGATGGGTTTGCTCGAAAAAATAACTGCTTATTTTCTCGCGGTGGTGTTGATACTTCCGCACCGCCATTGCAAGACGAAGGCGGTTTAATAACAATTGTTGGTATCCGACATTGACTCACTATCAGTCAGCAAGCTCGAGCCACCCTGATGTGTGATTGAAGCAGACGAAACTTCACCGGAACGACTTGAATGGAGATCCGGTTTTAATATCCTCAATTGTTTGGTGAAGGATATTTTTGTAACGGTTTATAAATAGCGTGGGACTATTTTTCTTTCAAGCTTATATCATTTACTACGATTTGTAGTACACTGTATGAGTTGACATGTGGAGAGATGGTGACGAGGATTCTAGTACCTCTTCACAGTGCCTAGTTTACGGCCTAATTTTACAATTTTTGATTTAATTAGGTAATTGCAAGTTCAGTTCACATTGGAGACAGTTATTTAGCCTCAGGAAGCCGCGACCAGCTATCTGGCATGGACTCTGAGACCGCAGCAGCCGTGCTCGTTGGTGTACATCACTTGTGGTGGTCTGTGCTCTTGGAGTTCAAGTCTAGAAAGACTCGAAATTAAAGGACAATTGGGTGTTATCGCTTCTCGGCCTTTTGGCTAAGATCAAAGTGTAGTATCTGTCTTTCTTCGTCAGGTTTGCTGCTTTGGAACATCGTGATAGCTGCGTCGCCGAACCCCGTTGGGCCTCAGGTTTGCTGCTTGCGGAACGTCGTGTTTGGTGCGTGATTCGCCTGCGTCGCCGAACCCCGTTACGGTCCGCGCCGCGCTGCCTGCTGGACCTCGGTCCCGCTGCCTGCTGACCTCGGTCCCGCTGCCTGCTGACCTCGGTCCCGCTGCCTGCTGACCTCGGTCCCGCTGCCTGCTGACCTCGGTCCCGCTGCCTGC
>JAZHYW010036462.1:0-18266 GCA_037355805.1 Ixodes ricinus
CAAATAAATAAATGCTCGACCGCAGGCGGTCACTGGCGACGAGACTTGCTTTTTCCTCGCTGTAGCTCTCTTCCTGAATGTGTTTCGTCCAGTATTTCTCTGCCTCCTCCAATTCATTGGTGGACAAAGAGCCGCTGACTCTTGGATGGGAGGCAATTCTTCTCCAGGAACGGGAGGGCTGTCAAACCAAAGAAAACGAAGAGCATCCCTGTCCTCAGGTCTCACGCTGATTTGAAGAAAAGCCTTCTGAATGTCAGCTGTTAGTGCTATCCTGTGAAAACGGAAGTTCACCAGGATCTTCAGCAGGTCGTTGTTTAGATTAGGTCCTTTCTCCAGATGGTCGTTCAGCGAGAGCTCTCCTGTAGTGTGCGAAGACGCATCGAAAACCACTCGCAACTTTGTAGTGGCTGAAGCTTCTCGGATAACAGCTCTGTGTGGCATGTAGTACACATTTTCCTTTTCGTTGGTTTCTTCCGTCACTTTCTCTGCGTGTCCGTCGTTTAGGTATTGCCCCATAGCAGAGTCGTACTTCAGAAGAAGTTCTTCGTCTCGAGCCAAGCGATGGCAGAGCCCTTGCAATCTCTTCTCTGCCACCTTTCTGTTATTGCCGAGATCCCCGAGGTTCTGAGACTTCCAGGGAAGAGCAACTTCGTATCTTCCATCTGTCATGGTGATAGTCTCCTCGAAACCCCGTAATACAGACTCGTCGTGAGCAGAGTTGGTCGTTGAGTCCTTGATGCCGAGGCTTTCAAGTTCCCAGAACTGTCGCAGGGTCGAGCTTACTTCATCGTCGCCCGTTGCACCGGCTCTGAGCACGCACACGTTGCTGGTTGTTTGCTTTCGTCTTGGGTTCTTTGAGGTCACGGGGCCCTGGAAATGTCCATCCCATTGTTGTTTTCACGGCTGATAGACACCTGTTGTTTTCATCCCAGCATACCTCATGCTCCAACAGCTTTCCAAGCTGATCTGCTCCAACTAGAAGGCTGATTCCGCACTCTCTCTGAACGCTTGGGAAGACCAGCACATCCGCTAGATACTTTTTTCTTTCGCGATTTTCTGCACGAAGTCATTGTCCATCGGTACCTGATCGATGTCTTTGCATATGACCGGTACTTCAATCGCCTCGATCCTGTGCTTCTCATTGTCGTATTGACTTTGAAGTTCGATTTCGACCAATCTTCGCTCGTGCCTTTCGCTGTCCCGGACACTTCCGAACGCGTTAACGCTCAGATTCACTTTGCCAATCACCTTCAGTTTCAGCTTTCTTGACACATCTTCTCTGATGAAGGTTCTCTGACTGCCGTTATCAATGACGCCTCTAATGTAACAGCATTCATTTTTTGTCATGAGCCAGCCGCGGAACGTCTGCAGAAGCACATCGTCGTTATCATCACAACTTCCGTTTGTTTTTAAAGCTGTGTGAATACTCGTGCTATTCACTTCGTTTCTTCCGACCTCAGGCGTCTTTTTTGCATACCGTGGGTCGCACATTGTTGTGGCATGCCTGCCTTTGCAGGTTTCGCATGTTATCTTGCGGCGGCAAGTTCTTGCGCGGTGACCTCGCGTCGTGCATTTAAAACACCTGCCATCTTTAGACAAGCGTGTCGTTTTTTCGCTGAGGCTCAGTTGATGTTTGCATTCTTCGGTTTTGTGCCCACTAGAATTACAGAAAAAGCAGTCATCTGAGACCAGCTTGCTGTGGAGAGCCATGGAGGTTGGAAGGACCTTTCCTTTAGGAGCTGAGCGTCGTTCTTTGTTTTTCTGAGCAAACGCATCATGTCCGCTACGCTCTCTGCTTTCAACTTCGACCGACAGGAACTCCAAAATCTTCTTCAGTGTCCCCTCTGATGTCTCAGCTCCCACTGGGCCGTTATAGCTTCTGTGTCGATGGTAAGCTACAACTAGGTCACTGGGCATCGCCTTCAAGAGAACCTCACACATCATCGACGAGTAGGACGCCGAATTTACGCCCAGTGATGTCAACCCCCGAATGTGAGTCTGAACATGATCATGTAGCTTTCGCAATCCAACGACATCGTCTGGGGACCTCACCTGGTGTACCGTTCTAAGCTTGTTCAGGTGCTCCTGCTCGATCTGGGTTTTATCTCCAAACCTCTTCTGTAGCAGCTCTATCACTTCGACGTAACCTTCCTCAGTTGCTACAAGTCCAGACAGAGCAGAGGCGGCCGTTCCGGTAAGTTGAGATCGCAAATAATGAAATTTCTCAACATTCGACAAGCTGCGATTATCGTGCACCGTCGCTCTGAATTGATCCCAAAATCCTTGCCATTTGCTGAGTTCTCCGTTGAAGGTGATCATTTGCAGCTTAGGCAATCTGGTACCGCTTCCGGTGGCTCTCTCCCGATGCAGCGAGTCGTCTGTGCGCGACGTCATGGGGCCGTTCTTCATTCGGTCGATCTTAAGTTCCAACTGCGCCAGTGAGGCGATCGCCGTGTCCTCGTACTCCATCACGGCGTCGCACTCAACACTGAGCTCCTCGGCAGGCACCAAAGGCTCTAATTCTTCATTTAGCTTCACGAGCTCGGTGTTGCTCAGTTTCAATCTTTGGTAAAGCACGCTAAGAGCCTCAACGTCTGGTTGAGGGGATGCCAAAGATGCTCTTACCTCGTTGACCAAACGAGTGTTCTGGGCCCTCCTCGATGCTCGTCGTACTTTCAGGCGTTCCATGGTCTTGTTAATCCAATGGTCTCGTTAACACAACTTTCTTTATCTTCCCGGGTTTCGGCACCAAATTATGTTGTAGAACCAGATTGGACAAACTGAACAACTGTTTATTAAAGGTACACACTGAAAGTTACATTGTTACAAAGACAATATCGAGCAGAAGACGCGTTAGCCGCGTCTTTCCTTTAGGAGGACCCAACACAAAGAGACCGAGCCACACCCCGGCAACCCAGAAATTCCCCCGTTTCTCTCTCTCCTGGTCATAAAACACTACGCCGACCACGTAGACTAAACACTCTCCGAAAACTCCCCGTCTTTGGGTCGGGTTTCCAAACTCCGTGCCCCCTCGCCGCGGCTCAAGTGATTTGTGGTATACGAGCCAGTAGACCGAGGTGGCACGTGAAACTCTATCCGCAACAAGAGCTGTTTGGGTGTGCTCGCTTGTGTTTGACGGCCTAGTAAATACAACAAAAACACTCTCCTACAAGACGGATGTATTAAAGCACCACGAATGCATGTGATATGAAACTTGTTACTCATATAGGATAAAGTGTTTTACCATGGTATGCGTGTAAACAAATGTGTATACTTACTACTCGCATCCGCGACAAAGAATGACACAGCTCTCTTGCTCCCTACATTAATGTCCAGAATAAAGCAGCCTTGCAGAATAGTTGGCAGCATGGCATGCACTTTTAAAAAGGGTATATTCGAGTCTCTGTTATTTTCTAAAACTATCATGGATATCCAAGGCGAACATGTCCAGAGGAAAGTTAGATAATTTAAAAATTTCGCGCGAATGCGAATATATGAGGTTGAGAAGAACGGTTTCCTTGGTGCGGCTTGCGCGCGTATGCTCGTGGGTTCAGTGGAATTTTCGACGAGGGGGCGCGTGCACAGGTTTAATCGGCGTTCCAGCAGGCGCTCCCGTACGTCTGGCTGCACACCCATAGAAGGTCCAGAAAAACTCGACGACTTTACCGACACCGTACTAGTTCCAAAGTGATGCTGATTCGCTTCGTTTGATTGCGCTGTTTCGTTGTACACAGAACTCAAATTGGATGGTTTACCTCTCAGGCGTGGGGCGTACGGCTAACTTCTTTATTCGGCCTCTTTCAGGCTGAGGTCACGGTAAAAAACATCACCGCGTACTGAGTAGGAACAGCCACCTTGAGATCTAAGCGACCACGCTAAAGGCCTGTTCATCACATACAGCGGAGCGCTAAGTTAGCGCTACGTGAGCGCTCCAAGGGCGCTCTGTGGCGCTTCCTAGCGCGTGACTTCGTTCTAATATAGCGCGCGATTAGCGCTTCAGTAGCGCTCCAGTAGCGCTTCAGTAGCGCCGTGTTAGCGCTTCAGTAGCACCGTGTTAGCGCTTCAGTAGCGCTTCTTGTACCGCGGTTCTGCGGATTAGCCCGTGCACTGCGGTTCCGGTTCCTGCGGTTGGGTGTGCATCAGCAGCACCATGGCGGACATGTGGGATGCTGAAATATAAATGCGACGAATGCTCTTACATACGCAATTAGCGCATATGTTTGTGGACGACTTAACACTCAGAAGACCCTTTTGGGTGCGCGAAATCTTTCGCCACCAAGACACCGACGGGTATACCCGGCGAACCTTGTTCCTAGGCTGAGGGACCGAGACACAAAGCTCTTACGAAAGCGATTATTTTTAACTGCGTGTCTTTGAAACCAGGGTCACGCATATCGAATAGAAAGCGATGAGGTCGTACCTAGAGCCACTAAATGAGCTGCGCTTAGAGTATGGGCACTCCGTCCCCGGACATTGCTGTGGGCGCCGCCATATTGGGGCTTGTGCAGAGCAGACGCTACTGCAGATCGTCATGATTCAAAAGTCCGACTTCCTCAGCCTTCGATTCGGTGTTAGGAAGCTCATGTAATATTGCTTTTCTCTGTCGCGGACTGTTTAAACATTTGTGGAGGACGGAAAAGCGTGTCCTGTGATTTCAGATAAAGCTTCAGATAACTGGCAACCATGATTTTAAGCCACAATATGGCCAAGTGTCGTTACTCTGAAGCGTAGCTTATTTAGTGGCACTAGTCGTACCCAATCAATTAGTCCCTCAAATTCCATGACTCTGGATCGCCTGCCCGACCCTTTGCTTGGAGAGCGGCTCTTTTATTTCCTCTTCTTCAATGCCAAGGGAAAAATAACAACAAAGGAGTCGCCGTGCACGCGCTGTTCCGCAGAAGCAAGCACGTCACAAGGAGCGTGAGAGCGATAACAAAGCGCTTCTGTAGCGCTAACCGAGCGCTAACAAAGCGCTTCTGAAGCGCGAACAGAGCTCTACGGAAGCGCTAACCGAGCGCTACATCACGCGCTAGGAAGCGCCACATGAGCGCTCCTTGGAGCGCTCACGTAGCGCTAACTTAGCGCTCCGCTGTATGTGTGAACCGGCCTTAAGGGTGCTGAGGCAGTTCGCTTTGTAACTTGTGAAGCGGAGCGCACCCTCACTCCGCTAACTCGCTCAGAGTGGTCCACGCATGCGCGGTGGGGACGAGGCTTCCCGTAGAGCGTAGAGTAAACCATAGAGGCCCATAAAAGTGGCCTACTAAAACTCGCAGATTACAAACACGCTCGCCGTGACTTGTCCTGACATTGCCCATACGTATGTACACCATGTTCCGTGCCGAAACAAAAGTAAGGACGTAAATTATTGGCGTATCAAGAAGACTAACTTTTTACCAAACAGAGCGGCTATGCTAGAAACAATGAAAACGCAACATTTACACAAAGCATGCAGGGTCAACCACCTGTGTTTGTTTATGTGAGCGAGCATGTGGCCGAACCCTTCATTGATGTGGCCCAAAATGAGGTTCACAACCCTTGAGAGCACCGACGAATGCCGTCCAAATACTCTTTCAAGGTCCAACAGACGGTAGGGATAGGCCAGTCAACAAAGAACCACGCAAAGCGTATCGTCACCGGGGACAACAACACTCTGCGCCGATGTGACGGTTGCTGAGATTCGAAGGCCCGCTTGCAGAGCAGCAGGTCCTTCTGGCAGCGGGATTGCTTCCTGAAGGATTCCTCTTCCACGTTGGCGATGTCCAGCAGACCGCCTTCGGAAAGGAAGCTTCGGCGCTTCCTGGCATGTGTGATACAAATTATAGGTTCGGTGTCTCGCCAGCTTTAATCTCGTTGGTAGAAGTATCTTTCCTTTAGAGCAGCGGTAATTTGTCTAGGAAGTGCCCTGCTAGCCTTGCACGACACTGTAGTCGTCGTATTAAGGTGTACTCGCAACGCGCAAACTTTCTTCGTTGTTTTCTTTCATTTTTGTATTTCGAATACGTAAGTACATCCGTTGATATACTTCGTCTCACTTTTTAGTAGCAGAAGCTACAAGAGCGAGTGACGGCCCTCCAGCGTCCCTGTCCAGCACGCGCGCTCGTGCAGTTTACGTACCGTTTGACAGCAGCATGCTCGTGCTTATACCTTCGTCTTTGCTCGCACACAAAGTGTGGCGATCATTTTTATATTTTATAGCTTAATATTCTTTGGGCGTGTGCCTACTCTTATTTTGTGTTTATTGTTCTCGCATTCGTTCTTACTACCATTACAAACACGCCCCCCCCCCCTTTTCACTCTCTTGCTGTTGTTGTTTAGTTTTTTTTTTTTTTTAATTATTAGTTTAATAAACGTGTATTTGTGGGGCTGTGCATACGGTTTTTTCGAACGCTCTCGAAACGCTCTTACGCTGTAGGGAAACGGTCTGCTAAAATGCCTTTTTGGACCTCCGCTCTCCGTTCCGGCGTAGCAGGCCGCGTATACGCAGTTCGGCACACCTCAGAGCGGAACGGAAAATGAAGACGCGCTAATGAAACTCGCTACTGTGTGCAGACTGTCTTCTCTATGGCGTACTAGTAGTGTGACCAGCGCATAAGAGTATGCCACCGAAGCATCTCGTAGTTAATACCCCCGAAATTTTAAGAGTGTCTGTGTGTGTGTGTGAGGGGGGGGGGGGGGGCAAATGTTCCCGATGGAGCCTCCTCCGGACGCGTATGGTGCGAGTCGAACACTGACGCAGCACTCGTGTCGAAATTTTGCCTTACGGTGACCTTCTTTAGCGACGTAGGAATATGCAGCACCAATACTAAAGGAGGTTTTGGCAGGTCGGAGTGGGCCGAGTAGCCCCCTTCTCCACTTCCCATTCATCAGGTTCCTGCCGCTCTTAGAAGCTGAGCAGCATATATCGAAAGCCACGTGCTCTGCAGCTCGTGTTTTATTCGTGCAGTACCTGTAGAGGAACCCGGAGACAAGTGCCTCTTTTATTTTGCAGTAAGTTGCCCCCGGAAGTCGCCTCATGTTTATTAAAGCTGCCACGTGCTTAGGAGACCTGGAGCGATTCTCGTCGCAGTTATCGACTCGATAAGCCCGACCTGAGCAAAATATATATCTCAATAAAATTTTGGCCTTCCTCTCACCCGTCCAGCTAACACTAGGGATCTAAATTGAATTAACCGATTTATTTTCGGTCCCAAAGGAACCTAAGCTTGCCGGGTTCTTTTTCGAGGACGATATTGATCGTTCCAAAACGTAATGTGCAGCATAAGTCTGTTGCCTAAGTCATACTATAATAGTTGACAAATATTACTTGTCAAAGAGAACCGATATAGTATGGGTGTTTATGCGTAGCAAATAAGAAAAACTTGAATCATTGAATCCTTTTCCTCTTCCAGGTCCACCGAATTGGGGCTGCCCCACGAACGAGATCGCGTGCTCGAACCACTGCTTCAGCATTGGGTACAGGGTGGGGGAATGCAGAAACTTCCCCTTCTTCACTGACTGCACGTGCCTTAATCCTATTTAGCCACGTTGCCCTCGTACATTTCAATAAAAGGATTCCATGATGGTTCCTCCTGCTAGGAATTTATAATGTTTTCCCTGCATCGAATCGTGCGGCACCTCTTTTCCATGAAAGCGAAGCCATCTTGAATGTTGTCACTTCTGGTATGCGTTAAAACATCGTTTTGATCTCTCCACGCCGCAGGAAGGTGTTTACAAAAAATGCGTAATTGTCACACATTCTTGTCTTGCCTCTATAGAAGAGTAGTAAGCTGGGCGAGTTGGTAAGCGTTGAACATGGTTAAAACGCGCACAAAGAGACGAGGACAAACAGGGAAGGAACACAGAACACAGACAAGGCGCACTCACAACTCTAGTATATTAAGTAAAGAAAAGAAAGATGAAGCACAATATTTTACAGGGGACAACGGCACCAGGGGGTAAACAGTTGTAGTCGCAGTCAAATGTTCGCAAGAAGGCAACTTCTTTTTCGCTTAAAGCTACCGACGGCTGACTAACGCAGCGATCGGCCAGGCTCGAGATGGTGAACGCCTCGAGCACCTCGCGCGTTTGTTTTTGTTTAAAGCGGGCAATGAATGATGTTTATTCTAACGATGGTGTGCATGTACAGGTCTTACAGTGCACCGAAAGGTGAACTCCTACAGTGGATGTTAAAGAAAGTTTGTGCTCTCGTAGACGGTCATTCAGACACCGTCCGGTCTGTCCCACATAGCATCTTCCACATGAAAGAGGAATGCTATATACAACGCCCGGTGAACAGGGAACAAAAGGCCGCGCATGTTTTTTGTGGCACGTGTTTTTTGATAACTTTTCTGCTTTTTCACGAACCTTAGAACAAATTTGTCGCATTTTTTTAGGGGCTGATAGTACTACGGGCACACCATACCTACTTGCCACTTGTTTTAGATTATGTGATATTTTGTGTAGGTCTGGCAAAACCACCACCCGGTTTTTGTCAACGGGGCGCCTAGTGTTTTCACCCCTTTTACATTCTTTACCAGCGCTCCTATCACTTCAATGAAAGGGGCGGTGCAACGATTTTATGATTAAAAGAATTTGCATCTTGCCATTTTTACGTTGTTTATCGTGTCCCGGAGGATAGAGAAAACATATCCTTCATTGAAAATGTCGCGATTCCGCTGCGTAATCGCAAAGCAAAAGTCGAGCTTTTTCCCCACCTGCAGCCCCGAGTGGCAGCCGAAGGAACTACGGCGAAACGATTACGTGACCTCGCTCGGCTCTAAGCTGCAGCATAACGCCCGCTAATGTCAGCAGAGAGAGGGAGAGGAAGCGTCCCCCGAGATAGCACAGGGGAAGCTACACGGCACTCCGAATGACGTCACTGGGAGTGCGACCAGGTGTGACCCTGAAGACTGGGAGTGAGTTGAGGGGTGCCCGAAATGCCAATATTTATCTTTTCTTTTACGCAACAACTAGGACACGCAGGTGAAATCGGTGTTCTGTTCTTTACTTCAGAAGTGTCAGAGGGCAGCTTCCACAAATCTTCGACCGAATTTCGGAAGTCGTTGCACCCCCCCTTTCAGACCTGATTCGGGAACCCTGAAGATTTTAGTCTATCGATTTGGCCCAAGAAACTCCGGTGAATGGCATGGAAACACGACTTTTTTAGGGCTGAAGTGAGGCAAGAGATAGCAATGCCTCTCTTCACTACCTTGGAGTGTGAGGATGTGTAGTGAAGAATACCTTTTTTGGAACTTGGTGAGAATGACCAGCACAAGTGATCGGCGTGCAATGAGAGCAAAAGGTCTAAGAATTGCAACTCTCCTTCCTTAGGCTTCTCAAAAGTAAAGGTGAGCCCAAAACCGCACGTATGAAAAATGTCCATAATCGTAGTAACCAAATCGTGATCCGCAGTCTTTTTTGTACAGTAAAGGAAAATCATCTACATATCTGAACACGTTGGTAACAGGTGTGGACTTAATAGCTAAAGCAATAGCACGGTCAATTCTAGCAAGAAAAATATCACTTAAGACTCGGCGACACAAGACCCAATACACACCCCTGATTTTTGCAAAAATACCCCGTTTTGCCTCACCTAAATTTTTTCCCATATTCCAGGTTGAAATGCATTATTATTTTTTCGTCCCGAATACAAGATACAGAACCCACGTGAATGAGAACGATAGGAAACAGAAAACGTCTATATCCGCGTTAATAACGCCTAGACCACTCTGTTTAAATTGTGCTATCTCGACGCCTGGAGGGGGTATTTTCCCGACAAGCTACGCCGAGGCGCAAAACAAACGTGATATAAATTGCAGACGCTTCCCATGAAGGTGCTGTCTTCTCAAAGAGCGATTTGGTTAGAGAATACTATCAGATCTCGATAGAACGACCCGTGATTCTCAGGACGACCATTGTCACGCCTTTTGAAAGGTTTGAAATACCAGCGGATGGATTGAGTATACGACTGCGTGAATTGCCTTGTGTTTTATGTATACCGGGTGTTTCAGCAATGGCTTCAAAAATCCTACTATAATAGGGTGGCTGAGAGAATAAGGAAGATCCATTGGTGGATCTTTAAGCCGGGCTCCCACTGCTCATACATCATACAAAGGAAAGTCTGCAGACGTCAGTCACCGCGATATCCGTGGTTTGAATTCCGCGTGCCAAGTTTCTGCTTGAACTCAATGCCATGTGGCATTCGAAGCACGGTTCTCGTGGTGACTTACGTTCGAACCTATTTGCAGACTGTCCTTTGTACTATGTGTTGGCGAACGTGCGCGATCGTAAGCGTCGCTGTGGTCGGCCTTCCACGATTGGCCGAATGGCTGACTATGACGTCAGCGAAGGGATTTCTCATCGACGGAAATAAGAGGAGTGTGAGAACTTCAATTTTGACGTGTGTTGGCGGTTGTGTGCTTTGAGAAGCGCAATGATTTCGAGCTTCCACGCATCCTAATTTCAAACGGCATCGAACTTGTTGTTCGCAAGTGTAATGACGTCACGAGAGGGAACCATAGGAGGGCGCCACCAAAACATCTCGCTACTAGCATAGGCAGTGTAACCCCGCCTTTAGGAAATGCGTTAGCATGACCCTTGGGAAACGCCACACACGTCCCATTTTGGGAATTGCTAACGCTGACCCTTTCACTTTTCTGTTTTGGCTTTTTTCTTTGGCTTTCTTTTTTCTTCCTCCAATTTTCGCTACCTCTTTTTGGCTTTGTTACGGGGTCAGTGTTAGCGTTTCCCAAAGGGAGACGTGTGTGGGGAAAATAAAAATTAAAAGATCTTTATTTTTGTTGACGTCTAGAATGTCTACCTCGCGCCTGAACGGCTATAGACGAGGAGTACACGCTGTCTCTTGAAGCTGATCACGTCGGTTACGGGCTAGTTGCGGTAGCGAAGTATCCCGGACTCCTTTCGGGCTCCGAGACGCTCGGTATCTAGCTCTGCCGGCCGCATTTCGGCCACCCGAGCTAGACGCTGCATCAGCTCCTCTGTCTCGTTCGTCCACCTTGCACGCTTAGCAGCGGCATCCGCTTCCTAACGCTGCTTTCTCTGTTCATCGGTTTCGGCAGCCTTCTTCTTTCACAGCCCGTCTTCTTTTCCCGCCTACTTGGCCCAGCGCTAGTACTTGGTTCACGCTCCATTTTGTAGCACAAACCGAAGCATACGCGCTGCGTACACCTGCAAGTTCAGACTCGCCCCAGCACCTGCACGCGCATTGGCTCCCGCCCCGTGACGTCACCTCCTCTCGCCTTTGTCCTTCACTACTGTCCTCCTCTCTACGCGGCGCGCTTCCTTTTCCACTCTTTTTTCTCCACAGACGAACACCGTCGGCTTTTTTCCTGTCGTGTGGGTACTAATGCTTACGCACTAAAAATAAATTCTTTTCGGGAACAAACTGCCAGCCTTGGTGGAGGTCTGGGATTGAAAAAAGACACTAATTAGCTAAATAATTAGGCTAATTTTACCAATTGAGTATTTAATTAGTGAAAATAAACATGTTGTTTCAATTAGAAGCTTGCTGAGCGTCATCGGAAACCCCTAAATTGGTCAATGTTATGACGACTTCAAGCACGCGTGAAGCGTAAGGGTGCGCTGAAGTTACCACTCGTGCAGCAGGTACGAGGCTGGAGAGACGAAAACGCAGATTTTAACAATATCAATCGCGTTTTCGCATCGCAAATCTTTTTTTTTTCTAAAAAGGGAATTTTGAGATTTTACCAAGGTAGGCTGAAACTGCCCCACGCGTTTCTTTTCCGGCGAAATATTGATGGTCATTGATTTTTAGAAAAGTATCATCATGTACTAAATATCCGCCCGTGAGTACGTCTATGAAATATTTAATCAAAATATTCGTGTTTTTTTTTCGAAAATTGAATTTTGAAGTTTGCGCGTACACCTCCGAGTCACTTGCTGCCGCTCTTCTGGCAACAACGAGCCAACAATTCGTGACGTCAAATGTGGTGTCCGAGAGCAGATGACGCTCCCTACCCCACGGAGTTGTGCGTTGTGGTGAGAGTGAGCGTCTGGGATTTAGCGAATTGCTTCTGGTTTAGGCTTTTTGCTGAACGCGATGGAGGGTGGGGGAATCGATGATTGGCTATGGGGTGCAATAACACCACCAAGGAAAGCAGCAGAGTGACGTGTTCCTGGTTTCCGACCGAGACGTCTCTGCGACGGAAGTAGGTCCGAGCAGTCGGACTCGAGCGCTGGCTCCTAGCGTTTGTGTCGTGCTAGAAAACAGTTCACACCTTGCTACTAAATTAAACCTTCCATGCTGCTGTGCTCCGAAGCGGCATCCGGTTTCACATGTCGGCGGATCGCGAAGGCAGCCTCCACAGGAACTGCATGCATTCCCTCTTCGGAGCTGATGCCGGCGGATTGAATCCGAACGGCGAATCGTCTGAAGTTTCGTGCCTAAAATCCTAAAACGTTTACAGGTCATTGCTTGACTATAGACCTTTCCAGCGGTAGTCTCGAACGAAGCGATTTACAGCTTGCGTCCCAGATTTCTGAGAGTGTACGTCAGTGTTTCCCGACTACGCTGGGCTGTGGGTTTTCTCATCAGTGGGCTGTGAAGCCTGCGTAGGCGCAATTCCGGACACTGGTGGCGCCTAAATTGCCACGTTTCATTGTTTATTTTGTGCTCTATGGCGAATAGAATTTCTCGAGGATTTTAAAAAAGCATTGTACTATTTTTGGAAACAAAAACAAACAAATGAAAGCTACTTTTTGTGAGTCTGTGCGTGACAAAACAAATGCAATTGGAATGTGTTTTTATGCAGATTTTTTACTACACCTACACACTCAGCCGCGTCAATCCTACAAAGGTCTTAACTGTCAAAAATATGGGACCACATAGGATAGCCGAAATGCATGGGTATTCCCCGCTCACAACATGAAATTGAACCAGTTTCCTCAATCGAGCAACATACATTGTACGTACCCCACTGTGCAGCGCTATCCAAACATGATTTAATTAAGAAAGATCCCAAATAACACAGCATATCCCATATACAGTGTCGACGAGTCACTTCACGACGATCGAGCCGGAATCCGGCTCGTCTTTGGGCACATTTTTGAAGAGACCTGCTTTTTTGCACAACACCAAAGCAAATGAACGAAACTGTCTATTCCTTTCCCATACCCCTGACTCTATCAGCTATCTTTAGCGAAGACCGGGAACATAGCCGGGAAGAAATTTCGGAGCTTATCTCGACAGAATTAATTCTCGAAGGACGTCGAACGACCCGCGTCGTGGGCTGCTTGACGTTCGCTCTTTTTGTTCGTTTTCTCCGAAGGCAGCCTGAGCAGGCTACGAGCCCTGGTATTCCCTGGTTCACACAGTCGAAAATAGCACAGAAAGGGTAAGCATCCTGAACAGGCAAACAAAGTAAAAACTTTCAAGAAAAGCCGACGAACTCGCAATGCACAATGACCGGGTTTCCACAGCTCAGGTGGGTGGGGTAATTTTCTGGCTGATAGGGGTCGCCCGAGTCGCTTCAAAATCTGTGCAAAATAGAGTGTGCATACAGATTCGAAGGCGAGTCACCGCGAGAACAGTGCTTCGAATGCCCACGGCAGTGACTTCAAGGAGAAACTTGGCACGCGGCATTCGAACCACGGATATTGCGGTGACTAGTGTTTACAGACTTTCTTTTGTATGATGTATGAGCAGTGTGACCTCGGCCCCACGGACGATCGCGACGGCCTTCTGACTGCTTCCGACGCTGGGTGAAACATCTGCTGATGTTCATGCAGCATCTGACGTCACAACAAGATGGCGGAATTGTGAAGTGGCGAGTTAGTTTCGGTTTCTGTTATATCGTATTTCTAGGACTAAGAGTTATTCAAATTTTTCGGGAAAAAGCTACTCGATGATAATGCAATTAATGCAAATGTTCAAGCGAGCCGCACAAGAATAACGAATGCATAATCCCTGGAAAAGGGGAAGAAGGGGGACAAAGAACAAACACAAATCTCGCTGCTTTAAGCCCAGTTCCTTGTGCTCGATCCTAAAATATGTTTACTTGAAGAAGTTCAGATTGACGTAGGGGACGCTTAGAAACGCTTAGAAATGTGAGACTTTTAGATCGCAGCTCTTAGGCGCTCGTTCCTGTGTTTCGCGGCGTCGGCGTCGCCGTAACCACGCTTTGCATTATGGGATGTCATAGACCTATACACCAATTCAATTCTCCGCTAAGTTTAGCTAAGAAACTGAATTTCTGTGTGCGTCTGTGATGTCCCAAAATGCAACACTGTGCATTTAGTTTCCCAACAAAAGTGAGCTGTAAAACTGACGTCACATGACCTCAACACCCATTCCGTTTTCCCGCTAAATTTAACGGGAAATCGAAATGGTGTTAGGTCACGTGGCGTCAATTTTCAAGCTAAATTTGGCGGGGAAACTGTGGGAGGAGGGGGAGGATATAAAAAGGAAGAGGGGAGGAGGAAATGGATCCTCAGTACCCTCCCCTCCTCCTCATATTACTCATATAATAAGTAATTAATTGATATATTTATATGTAGAATGTTTATTATGTACGTAGGAGTACCAGGCCTATATTTGTACATATACATATTCCTTCCTTAAAATATTTAGCACGGTATATCGCAAAATCAAAATATCTGAAGAGCTGCGCTCTGATCATCATTACAGAGATTCGTAAACGTCTTCAATTTTTTCAGTGATATTTAGTAGGGTTTGTTCAGTCGATTTTCCCTTAAGGTAACAATATTGTGAGTCTGATAGCAAGTTGTTTTCGGAAAAGAAACAGTGGCGTCGTTTTTGTATTAGTTTTTCAATCGTTTTACTAATAGCGGGAAGTATTGCAGTGGGACGATAGTTTTCAATTTTTCATTTGACTGCGAGCAATCCAGATTGCTATTCCCCAAACCATCTGCATGTCCGGTGATTGCTAGTACACTCCGTTTCGCTTCAAGTCCGACCGCGGCCGACGTTGGGATCCGTTGGAGTAATTTGAACAGCGCCAAGAATGCATCATCGCGACGCTCACCGCATTTGTGCCTTTTCTATCGCCTTACTAAACCAATCAGGCACTGTGAATGCGAGGCGATCCCGCCCTTTCTTCTTCGCTCTATAGCTTTATAGCCGGGGATTGGAGTCGCACAATGGCACTGAGCGCCGCGGGGATTGCCCTTTTGCCGCGACTTGATGGCTCCATCATATCGGGGCGTCGACTGCGCTCGGACCACGGTGGAAGAAACACATTTTGGATATGACTCTGGCCGCTTTCCCGCAGGGAGCGAGCAACCAGATCGTGTTCGGAGCTAGCCTCGAACCAGGAGCAGTTAGTTTCGCGGAGGGTGCTGAGGTATGAGGTCCCTCCTCGGCGGCCACGGTGTCGGCGGCGTAGCGTGCTCGCCTTTTTCGCGGTGCGGTGGTGGTGTGCGGCACGTGGCTGGCCTCGTGTCTTACTTTGGTGCTGTGCCGATTACAGGTGCCACCATCGTGCACGAAGGTGAGCCTTAACCCGAAGAAGAAGAAGAAGGAAGAGAACAGAGATTTACGTTTCTTCCACCGTGGCTCGGACTTTTTGTGGAACGGAGTATAGGGAGCATTGGCTGACGGGCATAGCTGCGTGCGCGGTTGCTGAACGCGTGCCGACGGCGAGCTTCCGCAGTTATTTTGCAACGTCCATTCCGCACTATCAAGATAGCCGGTCTTAGCAGCCTATTAACGTGAGCTCGTTCTGACCATGCGCTCTAAACATACGCCCTCAAATATGGCATCAAGTGAATACTCTCCGTAGGAGATGGGATTCTAGTTCGTAGACTCGAAGAACGCTCTGATTCGAGAGGCGTTCCTTCTACCCCGTTGTAACATTGGGTCTTGTGAACGCCATTGGTGATTGACCTTGGGAATATACGAAGTATTTCCCACGCAAGACGCGACGGCATGAATCAACGACGTTATAATACGTGTTACCATAGCCCCCTAGAGACCAACGCACTGTTGACAAAACAACAACAAATTAATTCCGCATTTGTCCACATCACGTGCGCGCACTGCGCCTGTATCCGCGTAAAGCGATCTCTGTGGTTCGTGGCACGTGATGACAGCGAGCGCTCGCCAGGTTCCCTTCACACCGTCGAAGCTTGTTTGTGGGAGACGGATAAACGTACACGCCACTTACAACCCTAGTATTCATTTGTCCACACCGTATGTGGGCACTGCGCGTGCGCAGCGACCCGATCCGTGTCGAGGGATCTCTGTGCCAACGTTATTATATTGGTTCAGTTACGAAACTGCGTAACGTCAGGAGTCCCACAAGGCTCGGTCCTGGGACCACTTTTGTTTTTAATTTATGTAAACGATATTTCCGTGGGAATTTCCTCCTGTATACGGTTGTTTGCTGACGACTGCGTTGTGTATAGGAAAATTAAGGACAAACAAGATGCTGCTACGTTGCAACGAGACTTGGATTGTATTAATACTTGGTGTTCTCCGAAGAAGTGTGTACACCTGAGTTTTACCAAGAGAAAGAAAAAGATTGAAAGTACTTATCAGATAGATAACGCCCTAATAAATAACGAAAATACCTACAAGTATCTTGGTGTCACACTGTCATCCGACTGTTCTTGGAATGCTCAAGTTGATGATGTCATCCTAAAAGCTGGCAGGGCGCTCAATTTTATTCAACGGAATTTGAAATGTTCACAACCTGAATTAAAGAAAACTGCGTACTTAACATGTGTTAGGCCGATTTTAGAATATGCTGCGCCGTCTGGGACCCTTCGCACATAACCTTGATTGATTAATTGGAAATAATTCAAAATAGAGCTGCTAGGTTTGTACTGGGTCGTTATGGGGGAGGGAGAGCTGCACTCAAAATGAAAAGCGAATTGAATTGGGAACTGCTTTCTTCTCGACGAGAAGAAGTTGAGACTGAAGTTTTTATTTCTCATATATAATAATAAAACTGGCATTAACAGAGAAGTATATTTAAAACATCCACATTATGTTTCTAGGCGGACTGAACATGCTTTCAAAATCCGAGAGTACCACGCCAGGACAGAACATGTATACAAATTCTTTTTTTGTTAAAACCATTGCAAAGTGGAATAGGCTGTCTGAGGACCAGGTGTGCTCTACAAATGAAGATGTATTTTTTTCAAAACTGTAACCCCCTGCAATAACGCCTCCGGGCAATGCGGGGTAATCTTTAAATAAAGAATAAAAAAATAAAAAATAGACGCTGCTTGCACTCCCTCTTCTCCCACAGCTCGCCTCCCGTCGTTCGACAAGGCGGATGGTTGCTATGGTAACTGCAGTCTATTCTATGGAATCCGTATGTTTCAAAGCACAACGTGGCGTTTCACCGTACACTATGGGACACACAGTTTTCAAACGAACATCTAGATGGCGCTTGTAACGACGGCGGGCGGACTGAAGTGAGTGAGGGCGGGTAGCTCCGTTCGCGGGAGTTCCATAACTGAAGTAATGTAGCAACGTTGCTCTGTGCTTTGTGGGACGTGATGACAGCGACACGTGGGGATGAAGTAAAGTAACATGAACGGATAAAAAGGGACAAAAACAGGACAAACTATTTTTCAAACTGGCAGCTTGACGTTCCTCGATGACGCCGATCGCTTCAGCAGCGGCAGACCATCCGGACGGCAGCTGTTGACGAAGATACGAATCTCGGTGACGAAGAAGCTGATAGATGTTGTTAGTTGGTGCTTTAAGATACTAAACTTCAAGTGTTCAGTCACAAAGTACGAGCGCGTGCGTAAGGAGAACCAGCTTCTTTTTTTTTTTTTCACCAAATCTACACGCTTGAAATAACGTTTGTTTTTTCATCAAATCTACGTGCGCGCGAGAAGAACGCATTCACAAGGTTGTGCTAGGCCAACTTCACACTCGAAATCTCGGAACACATATTTTTGGAAAATGTGGGAAATGTCAAGATTGTACTCGTTCAATGATATCGTATTCGTCAAGAAACTGAAACGTAACGCGAAAAGCAGTGTTACTTTCGTCGTTCCTTTAGAAGTAACACTACAGTTACAGGTTACATGAAAAAGTAACTCGATACAGTTACAGGTTACATGAAAAAGTAACTCCCGATATAGTTAAAAGTTACTAAAAGGGAACGAAGCGTCTGTAACGCGTTACTATACCGAAGACTGTCAGTGATGAATTCAAACACCGCACAAAAGGCATTGATATGCCACCAACCATTGTACACTGCTAGCAAAAATAACACGCCTAGACGTGTAAACCGTTGTGCCATAACGGACACGTTAAAACGTGTAGT
>JAZHYW010036463.1:0-22310 GCA_037355805.1 Ixodes ricinus
CATTATTTTTATTTTTTTATTTAGGAAATACTGGGGATGGTTTTACACCATTTTGGCAGGAGAGGGTTACAACATGTTTATAAGAAAGGAGTCAAAACTATTGGATGTTGAAGCGTTCACGCATCCTGACGGCAGTGAGTTCCATTCTTCCATGGTTCGTTCAAAAAACGAGTACTTAAATAGATTATTTCTAGGAGAATATTGTCTAACATTTTTTCAGTGGTTTAGTCCTGCTGAGCGCTGAGGAGGTGGCTGAATATACAGGCCTTTACTTAAGCCAGTTTCGTTATTATAAAGTTTATAAAAAAAAGCTTAACCTTGCAAATTTCCGCCTGGCTTCGACAGATTCTTGCCCACATCTATTCAACATTTCAAAAACTGAGGAGAGGCGCCTAAAATCAGAAAAAAAATAAAACGTGCACTTAGTCGCTGAATTCTCTCCACTTTATTTATATATTTCTTTAAATATGGGTCCCACACGATTGACGCATATTCCATAACTGGGCGAACTAGTGCTTTATAAGCTCAAAGTTTGACAGTCCAATTACACGCTCCCAATTTCCTTTTTAAAAAACACAGTTTTTTGAAGGCCTTAGCGCAAGTATTGTCTATGTGGGTGTCCCAGCTCAGTTTCGTATTAATAGTTAAACCTAAGTATTTTACGTCATTCACAGATTCAATGAGTTTATCGCGGACATGATACGTATATTCGAGACGAGATTTCTTGTGTGTTATTGTAAGAGCGCATGTTTTCGAGTAGTTTATAACCATCTGCCACCTCTCACACCAGTCAGCAATTTTACACAAGTTTTCGTTAAGCGATAATTGGTCCGAGGCGTTAACAACAGTAGTATAAATCACACAGTCTGCAAACATTTTCACAGTCACACCCGAGTCAAGGTCGTCAGCTATGTCATTGACATATATCAAGAACAAAAGGGTCCCAAGACAGACCCTTGGGGAACACCTGACAGGATATCGAGATTTTGCGATTGACAATTGTTAATTTCTACAAACTGCGTTCTGTTCGTCAGATACGCGGAAATCCAGTTCACAAGGCGGGAGAAATTCCTACACGCTGCAGTTTTTTTGCCATAGATAGTGCGGTACCCTATCAAACGCTTTTGATAGATCCAAAGATATCGCATCAATTCGTTTCCTTTTGTTGATAGCATTGGCGAAGTCATGTACAACTGATACGAGTTGAGTCGTGGTTGATAGCTTTTTTCTAAACCCATGCTGAAAGCTGGCTAATATGTTATTGGATTCTAAAAACGAAGTTATGTGGCTTGAAATTACGTGTTTGAGCCGTTTGCAGCAACTGCTGATTAATGATAACGGCCTGTAGTTTGCAGCCCGCAGTTTGCTCTCCGTCCTTGTGCACCGGCACAACCTTCCCCCACAGCCAATCAGGAGGCAGGCATCCCTGATTCAAGGATGCATTGAACAAAACATATAAATACTGCGAAATCATATCCGCATAACGCTTCAGAAAGGCGTTGGGGATACCGTCAGGGCCAGAAGACTTTTTTACATCTAGTTTTAAAAGGATAAGGCGAATGGCATTCACGTTTAAATGTATCTTTTGCATTACATTAGATGAAAGAGCAAAATGTTCGACTGTATTCTCGGTCGTGCATTGACGACTAAAAACGCTATGAAATGTGCTGTTAAGCTCATTGGCAATTTGGTAAGGGTCAGTAACCCCACAACCATCAATGTGAAGTTGGTCGACAGTCCTATTGTTGCCAGACAGATATCCCCAAAACCTTTGCGGTGCGTTTTCCATGAAGTTTACAAGTGTCGTTCCATAGAAATAATCTCGAGCGCTCCGTATTTTTTGCTTCAGTGTTACTCAGAGGGAAGGTATGAAATTATTATCTTTACGAGCTGATTTGCGTTTTCGAGATATAGCTCTTTTCAGATGTATTTTCAAAAGCTCTTTTTAAATGTTATTTTAAGATTTAAGTATTTTAAATTTTAAGAAATAGTTGATCCAGTGATCTTCGATGATGCTCATCAAGTTTCTCAGTAGAAGCATATATTTATTTTCACTAATTAAAAAAAATTAATTAGTAAATTTGAGGTGACAATATTGTGGAATATAATGTTTTGGCAATTCTGAACGTTCGCCGAGGCTGGTAGTTTTATCTTTCAAAGAGTTTCTTTTTACTTCGAACAGCATATTTTTACTGCTTTTTGAAAGCTTTCAAAGATACACCGCCACGCGCAGGCGCAGTAGCGGCTCTTCGTTGTGGAGGGCTTAGCGGAGGAGTAAACGCGGTCTACGATAACTCCCCAATAGGGAGTTCTAGTAGACCGTGCTTCCCCACCGCTAACGCTCCGCTACTGAAGAAACCGCCACTGCGCCTGCGTGCCGATGGCCTTGGCTGTAGAGTTCCGGGTAGCGGGGGGGGGGTTCTTAGCGGAGGAGGTAGCACGGTCTACTAAAACTCGCTAATATTTTCCTGCTAAATTTAGCAGGAAAAGTTTCGCTTAATATAGCTGGAAATTTTGCGAAACTTTCCCGCTAAATGGGAGGGGGCAGGAGAGGAGTAGGGGACGGGAGGAGGGGGAAAAAAGTAGGAGGGGGAAAAGGGCCATACCCACCCTTTGATACACTCCCCTCCTCCAGCTGAAGAGCTGCGCTCTAATCCGGATTCACAGAGTATTGTAATCGTCTTTCGTTTTTTACTTCACAAATTTCGAATTTCGAGGTGTGTCCAGGCATCGGTTTCAATCTTTTCAGATAATAAGACAAATAGGGTTCATCTCTGTCAGTGACTCTTTAAACCGTGATATATTAGGCACAAAATGTTTTGCCTCTCTTGTAGAGCGCCTTGCTTCAAGCCAGTTCAAGACTTAATAATCTAATAAGGTTGATAGCTGGGCTAGTTGGTAATCGTTGTACATAATGGAACAAAACAGCGCAAAGATACAAAAAGGAGGAAACAAACCAGACAGGACAGAAACTTTTTTTTCTCTTTGTCTTTATCTTTTTTCGTTGAGTAAAGAAGCTTTAGCTGCGAGTCAGCGCTCTGTCCTCTCTGGTTTGTCGCTTCCTTTTTGAATCTTTGCGCTGTTTTATTCAATTATGTATAATAATCTAAATACTTAAGCCACGCTATCAGTTCTTTTTAGAACACTTGCAAAAGAACCTCAGTGTATTCCACTGGAGCTTTTCCTGCTAAGATATGTTTGTGACAATATGGGGGTCCATTAGGCAGGATGCACGTACTAGGCAACTTATGACCAAGGCCTGTAAGCGGGGAGACTTCACTCGCATTAAGACTCTCGGAAGCTTACGTCAGATTCCCCTAGGGCCCAAAAAGCGCTGGAGCAAACGTTTTCTATGTGGTCATTCAATTAAAAATTTCAGTGACATGTAACTGGGCATAGTTAATTAGTTACCTCCACTACAAGAAAGCATAAAAATTTCAGAACTGGTTTCTAATTACACACCTGTAGAAAAGAGAACATTTTAATATTCAGTGCATTTCCTAGTTCCCCCATCAGAGTATTATGTTATTCGTTTATCAGTGAATCTATTCTGGCCACCACTACTAATTTCCCGAGGCTGTACAAAACAGTCATTCCCAAAAATTGTTTAAAAGTAATTTCGGGATAAACAACGCACGAACCACCAATTTTGTTAATATATATATATATATATATATATATATATATATATATATATATATATATATATATATATTGTGACGAAGAAGAAGATGCGGCAAGACTATGCCGACGGTGGAAAAAGAAGACGATGCCGGCGGGGCACGCTCTGAAGGACTAACCACCATATCTGTATTTCTTATTTCCTTCACTGTATAGTAAATCATTTTCATTATCACTGTAACATTTTGGTGGAGGTGGACACCATCCCCCTACCTCTCCGCTGCCCACGCTGGACCTCCGGAACCGCCGGCTTCCTCCTCCGGAAGCCGAGACCTCCTGTAGACAGAACATCTACTGACAGCCACCCACCCGATCGAGCACCTCCCCGACCACCGGATATCACTACGGACACCTGTTCGCCTGCGGACAGTGAACCCCCACAAGACCCTCACCCGCAAGCTCACATGTCTCGTGATACCACAACTAGAGGCGCCGGTCAAACCTCTCAAGCCCCTCCTTGGTCGCTTTCCAAACCCCGTGACCCCGAGCAACTTCACTGGATCCGGTGAACAGGATGTCGAAGAATGCTTCTGCTCTACGAGCGGATCAGCCAGCATAACAGATGGGATCCAACTATTATGCTGGCCAACGTTATCTTTTACCTCAAAGACACTGCCCGCACATGGTTTCTCACGCGCGGGGAAACAATCACATCATGGGACATGTGCAAAGAGCGACTCCAGCATCTCTTTGGCGACCCCACTGGTCGCAAGCTTTCCGCTAAACGCAAGCTCGCTTCACGTGTGCAGTCACCTACGGAGTCGTACATGACAGTACCTAGGACATCCTGTCCCTTTGCCAGAAAGCGGACCCCAACATGCCCTACTCGGAAAGGCTCCCCCATGTCCTGAAAGGTATTGCGGACGACGCATTCCAGCTCCTCGTCTTCAAAGATTGCACAACAATGGAGGAAGTTGTTAAAGAGTGTCGACGCTTTGAAAGAAGCGAAAAAACGACGAATCACCGCAAATTTTGTGCGCCTCCCCAACACGACAGCAACATCCACATATGAAGACCACCAGCCTTCAATCGGACCACATAGCAAAACTCATCCGCCGAGGACTTGAAACCATGTTCCCTGCTAACTCTTTCACCCGGCCTACTGAACAGCAAGAACCGGTCCTTCGGTCTCTGCCGTCAAGCAGTCATAAGACAAGAAATCAGCCGGCTTCATGTTCCAACATATACACCTGGACGTCGGACTTCTTTCACACGGTCGGATTATGACTCCCCTCCCTTCAACACTTCATCAAACCGGCGTGACCCCGCAGCATGGAGGACACCTGACAACAGACCTATATGTTTCCAATGCAACGCCGTTGGACATTGCACGATACTGCCGCACCCAGTGGAACAACCGCCCACGCACATTCGCATCGAACAGTTATCGGTCCTCATTTGGTCACCAGCTTTATGCACCTCCCGCCCCAATCCTCAAGATGACGGACAGTCCACCACTCCTCCTAGATACAACCGCTCGCCATCTCCGCGTCGCCGTCAATCATTGTCCCCCACCCCCCGCCGCCCCATCTCCCACGGCCCATGTCCCCGTCAATCGGAAAACTAGCAATGCAGCTTCGAGAGGTGAAGCTGCTCAAGGACCAGTGGTAACAAAATCCTCTTCGACAACGTTCACTTACCCCTCATAATCAAATTTTTGTTACAATCGACAATGTTGGAACAACAGCCTCGTCGATACTGGCGCTGCTATTTCCGTTGGGGAGGATCGAGACGTCAACTTTTGTTGTTATTTATTTCAGGGTGCAATCCCCAGGGGGACGTTCTACGGTATGGTACAAAAAACAACACACCAAATTTTTGAGGCGCGCGAAAAACAGTAATTTTTAGAAATCGTCACTTTCTTTCATACTGAAACAACAAAACAGAACATAACAGAAACAACTAACTCATGAATTTGCTAAGAAGGTCTTGTTCAAGAGCTTGAATGAACGCATCTACATTTGTGTTGTTAAAAAATAGCGGATCAAGGCTGTTCCAATCTCTTACAGCTGAAGGAAAGAAAGAGTACCGAAAAGTATTATTATTGAAAGAGTATTCGGTTAGTGTATTGCAGTGTTTATGTCTTGTTGTTCTTGTCTGGGAAAAATTCACGTACCTGTTCTTGTCTATTTTAAAGGCGTCGTTTAAAAGGAGATACAAAAATTTGAGTCTTCCTAATTTTGCGCGATCAGCAATAGTCAGTAGGCTGGATCTTTTCAGCAATTCTGTAGGGGAATCAAAGCGACCATACTTGTGGTGAACAAATCTTATCGCTTTCCTCTGAACACTTTCGAGGATGTTGATATTAGTTTGTGTATGAGGGAACCATGCAATAAGTGCATATTCTAATACCGGGCGAACGAGTGTGGTGTATGCAAGTAACTTGGTTTCGAGACTAGAGTGTTTTAACGTTCTTTTTAGAAAAAATAATTTGACGAGCGCTTTACTAGATACGTATTTGACATGCGCATTCCAGTTTAAGTTAGACGTTAACACGACACCTAGGTATTTGTATTCATTGACTCTGCGCAAAATTTTACCGTCTAGGCTGTAAGGAAAATCAAGAACATTTTTTTCTTATTGGTCAAGCACATACAAACCGTCTTTTCAGTGTTTAAAACCATCTGCCATTCACTGCACCAGTCTGCTACCTTCTTTAGAGATCTGTTTAATATTGCTTGGTCATCCTGGCATAAGATATCGCGATAAATAATGCAGTCATCTGCAAATAACCTTATGTTTGCGTCAGTGCCTTCAACCATGTCATTAATGTACAGAAGAAATAAGAGTGGGGCTAGGACAGAGCCCTGTGGAACTCCCGACTCCACTGCAACTGGTTTTGAAACCTGTCCTTCGTAATACACAAACTGAAAACGATTTCGTAAATACTCCTCTATCCATTTTATTACCGGTCCCTCCCCCATAATGTGTTTGAGTTTTCTCACAAGTTTGACGTGCGAAACACGGTCAAATGCCTTTGATAAGTCTAAGTAAATTACGTCAATTTGTCTTCTATTGTTTATACCCATTGAAAAGTCATGGAGTGTCTCAATTAGCTGTGAAGTCGTTGACAAACCTCTCCTAAAGCCGTGCTGGTGTGCATTTAGTATATTATGTTTCTCAGTGAATTCTGTCAGAAATTTCAAAATTATGTGTTCCATTATCTTGCAGCAAGTACACGTTAGGGATATAGGTCTGTAATTGGAAGTTAAGGAGCAATCACCAGACTTATGAATAGGAATAACTTTTGCGACTTTCCACTCTGCGGGAACCGAAGAAAGACTCAAAGACTTATTAAAAATGAGCACTAAATACTTGCTCATCCATTCAGCGTATTTTTTTAAAAACATGTTAGGAATTTCGTCAGGACCCGTACCCTTTTTTGCGTCTAAGTCGAGTAAAAGTTTTAGAACGCCTGCTTCTGTGATTTGTAAGCTACCAAGGTCTTTATCTGCGTAGGTCTTAGACAGTAGAATTAAGTTTTCTTTGCCGTTGTCAGCTGTGAAAACGGACTTAAAAAAACTGCTGAATTCTTCTGCCATTTTTTGTGCCTCCGAGGCACTCATGTTGGAAGTTTTAGACTTTCTGGGAATTATATGGTTCCAGAATTTTCGGGGTGATGCTTTCATAAAATTGTGGAGGGTAATATTGTAATATTTGTGCTTTGCTTCTTTAATCTTCAATTTGAGCAGTCTGGATAGTTCCGATATAGTTGGATTGTGGTTGACGAGTGGACGCTTTTTGGATGACTTTCTTAGTCTTTTTAGTTTACGTTTCAGGTGGATGATTTCACGTGAAATCCATGGGTTGATCTTCCTTATCATTTTACGTTTACTAGGAATAAACTTAGTGATGCAGTGGTTAATAATTGACTTGAGCTTTTGCCATAGTTCGTCCATACTGGTATCAGTTTCATCATAGAGCTCTTGAAAATCGTTAAATTCGTGAGCAAGATAAGTTTGAATGCTAGCATCGTCGGCTTTGTAGAAATCGAGCACATATTTGGCGCAGCCATGGGAGATGGCGGAACTACGAACAGGTACCGTGCATACAACGATTTTATGGTCAGAGATCCCTTCCACTACTTCTACGTCAGTTTGGGCCCGAGGAAAGTGGTCACTGAGGAACACTACGTCAAGCAAGCTCCGTGAAGATCCCTGCACCCTGGTTGGTTCCCTGACGATTTGGGTTAGATTGAAGGCAAATAGCATGTCTATAATAACATCAGCAGTATCCAGGCCAGGGTACAGCGAGTCCCAGTTTATTTCGGGCATATTAATATCACCCGTCATGATGATTTTATCGCTTTTAATATTTGCTAGCATGTAGTCATAGAGGTTATGAAGATACTGCAGGTCAGAGTCTGGGGGACGATAAACAACGCCGACAACAATAGAATGATTTTCAAAGGAGACCTTACACCATAAAGATTCCACGTTTTTTACCTCAGGCATAAGCACATAAGAAATACCGCGTTTTAAGATAATTGCTACACCACCACCCCTTGTTAATCTATCCTTTCTTAAAATAATGTAGTCTGGTGGCACAATTTCATTGTCAGATATTAACGGGTGTAGCCACGTTTCAGTTACTGTAACAATTTCTGGATTGTATTCCAAAAGTATAGACTCTAGCGCATCTACCTTATTTAGAAGACTTCTTGCGTTTAAATTAAGGACTGTAACATTAGACGGTAAAACACGGTTATCAACTAGGCGTGGTCTGTGACATCGTTTTTTGCTATTAGAACTTTGTCATTTCTATCCTCGTCCCATGCGTACAACTGCCCGTTTACCCTGACCTTATCGAAAGTCAAGAACACTTTATCGTTTTTATCTCGATTGATTTTAGTGCTTTCCCACAGTTTCTTTCGTATCTGTTGCACGGGGCGTGAAAAATCCTCGCTAATCGAAAACGCTGTCCCTTTCAATTTGAAGCAATTTTTCAGCACTCTTGTCTTATCTCTGCAGTCAAGTAGTTTCAGGATGACCGGTCTAATTCTTTGGTCAGTCTTTTTTCCCAGACGGTGAATTCTTTCGATGCCCGATATCGGTGTGTTAAGAAGCTTTCCGAAGATTTCGTCTGAAACCACTCTCTCAAGTATTTCACTGTTTTCAGTGTCTTTTTCTTCGATTCCGTAAATTATCAAGTTTGCTCTCCTGCTTCGGTTTTCTAAATCGTCTAGCTTTTTAGAAATAGTTTTGATGTTAGCTTCAAGTTCAGTTATTTTTTCTTGACACGCACTGACGGTAGTTTGGAGCGTACTGAGGCTTTCTAGCTTTTGTTCGATGGCTAAAAGTCTGTCATTTGTTGTGACCTTTTCGTTCTTAATGTCCTGTAAATCTTTAGCAATGGTTTTAAGTTGTTCCATTATAATCTTCATGTCCGGACCAGGGTTAACCTCAACATCGCCGCTAAGCACAAGTAGCATTTTTAAATACACGATCACATTGCACAACAACGAATAACACGACCGTGGGCACGGCAGCAAGATCAGGCATACGTCATTACTACGAAAAGATAGGTAGTAGCGCCTCCTTACCTGTGCGATAAAGACGAAAGGGTTTTTAAGCCTCATGTCCGAGAAGCTGCCGTGCCCAGTGTCGTGGTGCCTCCCGCTGCCCGGTTTTATAGCTTCAAACGAAGCTGTCGATGACGATGGCTTGTCGAAGATGGGCCGCGGGTATTCGTTTTGAAGTGGGTGGGTCCGATGCTTGTGACGCTCGCTTGTGGCCGATGGGTCGAAACGTGTGATGACGGATGCAGATAGCGAGATGCCGGACACCGCGGTCTTGCCGAGGGTTACATCATCCACGCTGATAGGCACCAGCAGAACGTCGAGCAAAATCTGTGCGATAAAGACGAAAGGGTTTTTAAGCCTCATGTCCGAGAAGCTGCCGTGCCCAGTGTCGTGGTGCCTCCCGCTGCCCGGTTTTATAGCTTCAAACGAAGCTGTCGATGACGATGGCTTGTCGAAGATGGGCCGCGGGTATTCGTTTTGAAGTGGGTGGGTCCGATGCTTGTGACGCTCGCTTGTGGCCGATGGGTCGAAACGTGTGATGACGGATGCAGATAGCGAGATGCCGGACACCGCGGTCTTGCCGAGGGTTACATCATCCACGCTGATAGGCACCAGCAGAACGTCGAGCAAAATCTGTGCGATAAAGACGAAAGGGTTTTTAAGCCTCATGTCCGAGAAGCTGCCGTGCCCAGAGGTCTTAACGCCACCGGATTCCACGTCACTACGTGGTGCGGACGGTTGTCTAATTCCTTCTCTTGGCATGTGCAGTGCACGTATTGCTCTGAAAAATAAGACCACGTCCGTCCTTTTTACTGTCATTCCGAATCGCCCTCATGCATTGATCCTTGGATGGGACTTCCTATCCGCCCACAACGCCCTTATTGATTGTGCAATGAGAGAAATTGAACTCAATGTTTCCGCTTCGAACGAACCCCAGGACCCCGTCATTTGCAAACTATGTTCTATGGAAACTTGCCGCATCCCACCATTGAAAGCAGTCCCCATCAAGGTGTCACCTGAAAGCCCTACAGCCGATGGCGACTACGTCGTGTCTCCAAACATGGACATTTTTTTCGCCAAGCAACTTAGTATTGCACATTCAATTGTTTCTATCGTTGATGATTCCACTTCCCTCTGGGTGGTCAATCTCGGGCATAGCCCACAACTACTACCCAGAGGAACTTCTCTAGCCGTCACATCGCCGTTGTCTGAAGAAACACTATCGGTTATTACCGACAACGGCCGACCAACTCCAAGTTCAAGTCCGCCATTGACCTCTGATCTCGTTCAACTGGCCAACATGATTGATTCTGCGTTAGACGGGACGCAAAAACAACAGCTACAGAGCCTTCTCTCGAAATATCACAAAATCTTCGACTTGCCAGCCCATCCTCTTGGCCGATTATCCACCACCAAACACCGCATCGACACCGGGACCCACCCACCTTTACACCACAGGCCTTATCGAGTTTCGGTAAGCGAACGTCGCATAATACAAACCGAGGTGGACAAAATGCTTTCGCAAGACATCATACAGCTCTCTTCTAGTCCATGGTCCTCTCCTGTGGTTTTGGTTAAAAAGAAAGATGGGTCCTGGCGTTTTTGCGTCGATTACCGTAGGCTGAACAAGATAACCAAGAAAGATGTGTACCCCTTGCCTCGCATTGATGACACCCTGGACTGCCTACACGGTGCCAAGTACTTTTCTTCTATCGACCTTCGGTCAGGGTATTGGCAAATTAGTGTGGACGACAACGACAGGGAAAAGACTGCTTTCATTACTCCAGACGGCCTCTATGAATTTAAAGTCATGCCGTTCGGTCTGTGTAATGCCCCCGCTACTTTTGAGCGAATGATGGACCGCCTTTTAAAAGGTTTGCGGTGGACAACCTGCCTGTGCTACTTGGACGACGTTATTATATTTTCCAGCTCGTTCTCATCCCATCTTGCACGCTTGGATCAAGTCTTGAGCCTCTTCAAAGAAGCAGGTCTCCAACTAAATTCCTCAAAGTGTCAATTCGGCAGCTCCCAGATAAAGGTTTTAGGTCACTTGGTTGACATGCATGGAGTTCGACCAGACCCTGACAAGATAAAAGCTGTCCAACAATTTCCGACACCTCAATCACCAAAAGATGTCCGGAGTTTTCTTGGGCTGTGCTCCTACTTTCGACGCTTTATTCACCAATTCGCTCAAATTGCTCGTCCCCTGACAAACCTCCTCAAGAAAAACCAGCCCTTCTCCTGGCAACCGGAACAAGAAGCTGCTTTCACTCGTTTGAAGGAAGCCTTAACGTCTAATCCTGTTTTAGGACATTTTGACGACTCTGCACCTACTGAATTGCGCACGGACGCCAGCGGTCATGGAATTGGCGCTATTCTAGCTCAACACCAATCTGGAGAGGAATGTGTAATAGCCTACGCCAGTCGCACACTTTCCCCAGCCGAACAAAACTACACAATAACCGAACGGGAGTGTCTAGCTGTTGTATGGTCCATTACGAAATTTCGTCCTTACTTATTTGGCAGACAATTTTCTGTTATCACAGACCACCACGCCCTTTGCTGGCTTTCCTCGTTAAGAGACCCAATCGGCCGACTTGGACGCTGGGCTCTCCGTCTTCAGGAGTACGATTTTAAAGTCATATACAAATCTGGAAGACTCCACCAAGATGCCGACTGTTTGTCTCGACACCCTGTCGACCCTATTGACCAAACAGCCGACGATACCGACTTGCCCGTACTTCATATTTCAACTTTTATGAACATCGCAGAAGAGCAGCATCGTGACACAGCTCTACAGACCATCATTGACAAAGTCACTTCAGATTCGACTCACCCCTCCTCTAGGCTTTACACGGTTCACAATGGCATTCTTTACCGACACAATTTTCGACAACATGGTCCGTCTTTACTTTTGGTAATCCCCAAACACCTTCAACATACAGTCCTAGACGAATTGCACGATGCCCCAACCGCCGGTCATTTGGGTGTCGTTCGCACCTACGCAAGGGTCAAGCATCGCTTCTACTGGCCCGATATGTACAGAAGCATTAAGCGTTACGTTTCCTCCTGCGATTCCTGCCAGCGCCGCAAGACCCCACAATCCCGGCCCGCTGGTCTCCTGCAGCCCCTGCGTCCCACAGTCTGCCCATTTGACCGCGTAGGAGTGGACCTTCTTGGTCCGTTTCCGTCCTCCTCCACTGGAAACCGCTGGATCGCCGTGGCCGTTGATTACGCAACACGCTACGCCATAACAAGGCCGCTTTTGACTAGTACGGCGGTAGACGTTGCGCAATTTATTTTAGAAGACCTGATTCTCAAGCACGGCGCACCTCGAGAACTTCTGTCCGACCGTGGGCGCCCTTTTATGTCACAACTCGTCGCCGAAATTCTACAGCTATGTGCCATCGTCCACCGAAAAACGACGGCCTACCACCCACAGACGAACGGGCTGGTGGAACGCCTCAACCGGACACTTTCTGATATGCTGTCGATGTATATCTCGGCTGACCATCGCAACTGGGACACAGTTCTTCCTTATGTTACATTTGCGTACAACTCCTCCCGTCACGACACAACCGGTTTTTCGCCATTTTACCTACTATTCTACCGCGAGCCCAACCTTATGATTGACACCCTTCTTCCACTGCAAACCAACGCTCCACTTACAGATCACACCTCCGAAGCCATATGCCGCGCCGAAGAGGCACGTCAACTAGCACGGCTTCGAACACTTGATTCACAGCAACGACAGTGCGCCCGCTACGACCACCTGCATAGAGTAGTTTCCTATTTGCCGGGCGACCTTGTTCTGGTATGGACGCCTCAACGACGTGTTGGTCTCGCTCAGAAAATGTTTCCGCGCTACACCGGGCCCTATCGCGTCGTCGCACGAGCGAGTGACGTTACCTATGTGGTGGAACCTTTACAACTCTCTCGCGATACACGCCGCACTCAAGCCGACACCGTCCACGTTGTGCGACTCAAACCGTATATAGTTCCAGCTAACGGCGAGACGCCGTTTTCGTCCGGAGGGGGATAATGTGACGAAGAAGAAGATGCGGCAAGACTATGCCGACGGTGGAAAAAGAAGACGATGCCGGCGGGGCACGCTCTGAAGGACTAACCACCATATCTGTATTTCTTATTTCCTTCACTGTATAGTAAATCATTTTCATTATCACTGTAACAATATATATATATATATATATATATATATATATATATATATATATAAGGATAATAAAACCGGCACTAAAGGCACTCCCGACGAGACTCGAAGAGTGACGGAGGAGTGAATGTCAATTTACACGCAAGGAATTTGGTTCTCTTATCAAATATAATGAAGTCAGTAAAGTTGTCAAAGATTTTAAGCGCTTAAAGTTCCTTGGAACACATTTTAGCGCCCAAACACAAGGACAAAAAGACGAGAATCAGAGGCCACAGTGCGCTACTAACAACTGATCTTATTACATGAAACGACACTTATATACCATCCGAGTTTCTGATATCGCCCCATCACTAGCCAACCCGATGCCAGGCCGCATCATTGAGGAACGCACGCTCTTTGTCAATTAGATCAATTGAGGCCACGCTGACACATGCTGCCCCACCCTTCTTAATCCCATCTGCCTCGACTATCTCCCTCACAGTTTTAGGGGCGAAGCTCCTTAGGGTCTAGCCTTGTGCGTCCGGCGTCCGTGCTCACATCGATTGCCATCCCATCTGTCTTTTCTTAAAAAATAAAAAATAAAATGTTTGCGCAGTCGACAGGATTCGAACCTGTGCGGGGAGACCCCAATGGATTTCTAGTCCATCGCCTTAACCACTCGGCCACGACTGCGGGACGAGTAGGGGGCTCTGAGATGTGGTAGTAACTCAAGAACTGGGGATTTCATGGATGAAACGTTGCATGTAGCCGCTCAACGTCTATACAGGAGAGGGCGCTGCGGTCAAATGCGTATATAATCGCGTTAAACTTTGCATGCATCGGCTCAACGTTTATAGACGAGAGGGCGCTGCGGTAAAATGCTCAAATGCGTGTATAACCACGTTCCATACCACACATTCACTTTGTGACATGGATCGTTGACTTAAGCGGTGGAGATGCGTTCCCACGGCTTCTAGCGGATCCAAGCTGACCCACTAGAAGGACCACTGGCTCTGCATTTCACCGACTATAAAGCAGTAATAATGAAGTCGAAACGCAGCCCGGAACTCAGCACTACCTATGAGCAATAAAATCAGTGTCACCAGCACCACCCAGAGCTTCGCCCCAATCAGCATCATTCACCACGTGGAGATGCGGTCATTTTTTCCTTGTGCCTCGCCAGAATCTTGCACTCGGAAAACAACGGCACACACTTGCAGGTTTGACAATGATCCGACAGATGACCGTCCCGATAATTTCCATACTTTAAGTTAGTGTTCCCTCAGCCCATCATTAACACACCTACCGGTCTGACCTAAATACTTGTTTCCACATGATAAGGGAGTATGAAGGTCAGACCGGTAGGTGTGTTAATGATAGGCTAAGGGAACCAAACTTAAAGTAGGAAATTATCGGGACGGTCATCTGTCGGATCACAGTCAAAGCTTCAAGTGTGTGCCGTTGTTTTCCGAGTGCAAGATTCTGGCGAGGCACAAGGAAACAACTGTGATGGAGATAGTCGAGGCAGATGAGATTAAGAAGGGTGGGGCAGCATGTGTCAGCGTGGCCTCAATTGATCTACTTGACAAAGAACGTGCGTTCCTCAATGACGCGGCCTGGCATCGGGTTGGCTAGTGATGGGGCGATATCAGAAACTCGGATGGTATATAAGTGTCGTTTCATGTAATAAAATCAGTTGTTAGTAGCGCACTGTGGTGTCTGATTCTCGTCTTTTTGTACTTGTTTTTGAGCGCTAAAATGTATTCCAAGTTCCAAAACCCACTAGCCCAACAATCTACTCTACTTAAAGTTTCTGTAGGGCGTTTTCAGATAAGATCGAACAATCATGTTCAGTGACCAGTTTTAATTGTAATGAAAAAAAAACACAAATATTTTGCTGGATCTATGCCCAGAAGAATAAAATCAATCATTGTTATGAAAAAAAAATTGTACGCACCCTCTCACTCACGTGCGCGTTTTGCGTATCGCACGATGTTGGCATTTCGGGCGGCTTCCCCCAAAAAACTGTTCTGGCTACGGGTCTCGAAATATTTACCGACAAATTAGGCACGTGAAGGATAGACAAAAAGTATTAATCACCGAGTATTAGAGTCGTCATTTTCAAAAACAAAATCGCAAATACGGCACATTGCGCAATAACGGTCTAGATTATAGATTTTCGTCTCCGTATCTATGAAAGCTCAGTTTTTACAACTTTTTCAGTGTGTTTCCTTCTCTATAGTTGATCTGTGCATGAAATGATCTTGTCCTGGTAAGCGAGAGAAATTTACAAGAATTGTTCACACAGGATCATTGAACTAAATAAGCATTACTTTGAAAATCACTTTAAAAAATGCCATCAATAATATTTTTTAACTCTCCGAAATTAACGTTTATAACATGTACTAGCAGAATCTCCAAAAACATGAAGCAATATTTGTTTGGCTTTGAAGTTATGAAGCGAGAAATATGACCAAATTGACGCTAACGCGGTTGCCATAAATGGGGCGTGCACATTACCATTCTTAACAATTTCATTATTATTAAAAAGCGTAAAAATGCTACGAGGTGGACAAAAAAATTCAAACTGACAGGGCAGAGGTGGACGGTAGCTTTGACGGGAAAAACCTAATACAATTTCGTACAACCGAGCCAAAAAAGTCCGTGAGCCGGATTGATCGAGAGGCGCCACACTAAAACATAATTCGCGGTACCTGTTTCAACAGCCGGCGTGTAGGGTCCCCGTCTACGCAACGTAAAGGAAACAACCGGAGCGACTTTGCAAACAGATCAGCCTACAACCTTGGAGGTAACACGATACAGGAGGTAGGGCGGGGTAGAACCTGCACCTGCGCCGCCTGTGAGCGCCAATAGATCCGCCGCCGTGGAGGGCCACACAACGCGTAGAAAATAAAGATACATAAAAAGGAAAAATAATTGCGATTGAATGAGATTGTCTGTAACTTAATTTAAAAGACAACGGTTTGGAGAATCTGGAAATCCAATTTGGGTATGCTCGTCTGACCTACGTCACGCTGCAGCAAGCCACTTTAAGAACAAATACCAACTACACGAGTTGCAGAGCAACAAGTACACTTCAGTGAAGTGGATTTATTTCCGTAACAGGACAAGGCAAGAGTACCTGCGATGGAATCGGAAGTCGTGTCAAACACCAGGCAACGTTGTACGACTGACGACCGCCCACCACGTCGGTGATCAATTCGGCGTCATAGATGGTTGCCCCACTGAACACTAAACTGCCCAACGTGAAACTAACCCAGTTCCCGAAAGCTGACGTCAAAGCGTTAAGGGACATCAAATCAAATCAGTTTATTTTCTGCCACAAAAAATACATTCATGACAAGGGCGCTGGAAAAAAAGCTGCACGATTGCAGCTTGACGGGTCCCAGCGCCCTAATACAAGGCTGCAGCGGTACTGACATTAAAAAAAGCAAAGTATATAACAATCATACAGACACACACAAAAAAAGAGAGAGATACATACATTTAAGTACACACATTTAGAACTATCAGAAACGTAAATAATGATTTGATATTACAGAATTCCTTGTATGGTACGATTGCTTACAGTGTATATATCAATGTCGCGAGAAAAAAGCAAGTATAACAAGAGCGGTAGTTGGTGCCGGTATCTCTGAGTGCCGAAATTTGTTCTAAATGCAGGAACACGCCAGGGGGGCCAATGACGCGATGGGTAAATGGATTCGTTTTTTTTCTAGTTTAGCGAGGTCTAAAATTATGTTAATATTTTTTCTTACACATTGTTGGTAATTTAAAATCAATCTAGAGGAATACATATTATATATATCAATTCTTTTATGTTTTTTAAAAAGATGAAGAGAGTGATAATCACGAGGTACATTTTCAATTATTCTGACAGCCTTTTTCTGTAAGAGACGCAATTTGTCTAAATTGCTCTTTGTAGTTGTTCCACATACTAAATGGGAATTGCAGATTACGGAATGAAAAAGGGAATTGTAAATTAATCTTTTGATGTTTACTGGGAGTATATGCCTATATTTATTCATAATCCCGACAACTTTACAAAGTTTTTTGTGAATGTATGTTACGTGATTATTTCATGACATATGACTAGAAAATATAACACCGAGAGTCTTAATGGTATCAACACATTCTATCGTGCATGACCCAAAATACAAATCGCGTGATATTCGTACATATGATCCCGGACATTGAAATAAGACTGCCTTAGTTTTAGCGGTATTAAGAATGAGAGAGTTAATATTTATCCAATTTTTTAAATTTACCTAGGAAAACGTTTGCTGTACATGAAAGCAAAGGAGTAGGACTCTGTTTTTGTTGTGCGTGCAATTAAGTCCTGTCAGTTGTGACAGTGTACGCGGTCCGACACTTCGCAACCACAGCTGTTTTAGCGGGAACAGTAGACACAGAAAAGATATATCTTTGAAGTAAAGTCTCCTATGGCAGCGAAAAGCAGATCGAGGTCACGAGCTTGCGGTGCCACTGAGAAGAAATGAACAGTGATCGCTACAGGCACAACGGGAAAAAATGCTTTTTCTCGGAGTGCCAGGTGAGCGCCGTGATCGAGTCAGGTCAGCGTCCGGCAGAAAGAATGCACGCGACAAGCGCCGAATGTGCACATTGGATCTTGATTCATTAAACTTGTTTTAATTGCACATTTTTAGACATGTGTACTTTTTATCACTATTTAAGCTTGGTCATCAGCAGCCGAGCCTCCCTACGAAAGGTAGGCTCCGAAATTCACTGATCCGAAAATGCTGTATTTAAATAGTTGATTTGTGCTTCAATCTCACCTGTAATCTTTTGTATGAATTCTTACTGTTCAAGAATTCTGTCACAGTGCTTTCTCTTCACAAACTTCCTACATTCTTAAACTTTCTTCTCCATCCCTCTTTTCAACCTCTCATCTTTCAGATGTAACAGAATTCTTTGAAAGTGAAGAAGAATTATATAGCCCATGGGTGTTGAAAACCACCAGGTTGTGACATGATGACACCAAATACTTTACTATGAAAATATCTCACTCTATGAAAATCCAATGGCCTTGGCATGAATAGGCTTTGCGTGGTTGGAACGACTGAATGTGTAGCAGCCTCAGGGGTTTTACCTTTGAATAGACCAATCTCACTAGCCAGGTTCTTTAAGCCACCACTGCCGCAATGCATCAAAGGAACTTTAGTCCTTCTGCATGTGGGAGAACCCCGCTGGAGTTTGCGCGTGACGAGACGACACGAGCAGTCTCGCGCACTGCCGCCTGCCTCCTGTGAACTAAAGTTATGGCGGCGTCACGCATGCGCTGAACGCTTAGTGAGATCTGTATATTGGGACGATTGATGGCAACAATAGATTACTGTTGGCATCTATGGTTGCGGACACCTGGAGCACTAGTCGAGACAGCTGTCTCTACTGTCTCGGCAAACCCAGTATCTCGGTGTGCCCATGGCAGCCCTCTCCCTTGGTGCGGCATGACTGTGTACAGCGTGGACGATGTGATCCTCATGCATTCTCAGATGCGTGGTGTCTACAACGCTAGGAGAGCAACATTTGGCATTGTGGGTGAGCTGGCGTAAATGAATGGAGACAAACGTATTTTTCCTGGTAAAGTAATTGGTGACACTGTCAACTGGCAAGCTTGCAGCCAGGCTAGCAATGGCCGTGGTGAGGTGACTCGCATCGCAAATGTCCCAAGGTGCCTCTGTCACATTTCAATGACTGCGTTTGATGTGCTAGCAAGAATGGGACATTTACAATAAAAATATAGCAATTCATTCAAGATAAATATTAAACATATATTTTAATTAATCTGCATATGCTTCTAGATTAATTTCGTTATCATTGCAGAGTCAGAAGGTCAATTGACGAAAAAATTTGATTGTTTTATTTTTTCTGGTTTTGTAATTTATGGTTTCAGGTGCATCACTAAAAGACATAGGCATAGTTGCATGTTATCACTCCATAAGTTTGGGTCTATACAGCATGAACTAATTGTAATTTTCAATGTGATCATACAAAAAATAGCATGTTGCTAGTTCAGCGGTTGCCGCTCGTGAACTCGAGAGAGTGGAATTACAGCTATTTAGACTACAAGATGTAACGAGATTTCAGCTGCTCGTCAGACCAGGTGGTGGAATGGATCCTCAATCCTTTGGTGGGGCGTGCTTGTTGGTTTAGACCGTGAAACTTACGAAATTGTGTTTGCCTTGCGATGCCAATTAGTTGAAAAAGATTTTTCGTGTGAAGCCAGCCTAAAACATCGCTGTTTCCTACATTGTTACAGGTTTTTTACCCTGCTCTCTTTTTTTCTTTTTTATAGTGATTTAGAGCTGCTGTGGGCAACACTGGAGCCCACCGCCGAGCACAGCACCTCATGCGGCAAGCACCAGAAAAAAGACGCGAAAGAGGGTTAGCAGGCAAGGCCCATCTTGTAATCGATGTCACCCGCCCGACAGCCCACAAGACCACGTATTGTATGCAATAAACCAGTTGTCGTCGTTAACCTGTCTCGACCACGACATGGTGGCAGCGGGGGATTCAGTGTGTTGCCCATGACAAGAACAAAGCCTATATAAAAATGATAGGAGACGAGTGAACATTGCAGTATGCGCATCTGCTATTTGTATTGCAGCCACCGACAGCTTGTCAGCTACCCTTGAATAGACCCTTTTCAAAAGTGTGCACCATCTATACTCTGTTCAACCTCTGAGACTACAGTGCCTGCCGGACCAATCAGCCGCCTCCTTCTTATCACCCAGTGATGTGATTGCTGCGCCATTTGCGCCAAACTGCAAAAGTTCTTCCTGCTACACCCTGCTACATTTGCCCCAAATGTGAGGAATTTGCGCCAACATTGCGCCAGAACTTATGTTCACTTAAATAATACTGAAAATATAACAGCTGCAGGCCTTGCTACCGTTCCGGATCGTTAGAGTAGGCTCGTGCGGGTTTTCAGGACTTTCGATAATCGCCTCAAATAACGTACTATTCGGTTTGATTTCGCACCAAGCACTGATAGTCCTCGGAAGTTTCGCAATAAGTCTCGTGGTCTGTCCTGGTGGGTTAGTTAGCTTTGTTGAGTGCGCTTCTCACCGCATATTGGTGTGCTGTAGTGAAGCGACAATTGCAAACTAGGCGTCGCAATGTTGCGTGCCTTGCTTCGCCTCAGCGCACTCACGTGCTAAGGGAAAAGGTACTCCTCCATAGCGAGACGTGGTGCAAGAAGGTATAGATGGACTCTTTTGTAGGTTTATTTTTTATGATTTGTTTTCTTTCTTAATTAAGAATTGCGGTTTTGTTACAACCCCCTAGAACTTCAAGGACACAACAATCTAGTTGCTCAAAATGATTCTATTTTAACATTTGTTCAGTGGTGTTTCGTACCTAAAATAATCAATCACGGCAGTTTGCGCTGTCATTCATCAATCGTCTTCTTGTTACTGTGTCTGGTGCTTCCACACGCAACTAAACAGCTAGTGTTTGTTCTGCTCCTAATATTCGCCGCTCTCCTCCTTACATTTGCAGTAATATAAATGAAAATGAAGTGTGCGGTTATGCTGCAAAAGCCCTTTTTGCTTCTCCAAAATGTACTTTTGGCTGCTCCAAAAGCTGCTTTAAAATTAATACAACCAGTCACATCACGGCTCTTATCACCTGTCCCGGCTCTTTGCGCGTGGGAATGGGCAGGAGCGCGATGGCGTGGCGAAAGAGAGGCGTATGACTGGTCTAACGAGGACGTAGCTTCCACCGCAGTCTCAGCTTAGAGGTGAATGGAGTATGTATGGTAGCCGCAGCACCAATTATCGAAGTCCGCCATTTTTCGGGCACACACTCTGGCCGATGTTGCTTGATGTTACAGAGAAAATTGCCTCATCTTAATAAACGTTATGCAAAATTGCTCCTTAGTCTGACAACACTGAGAGCGTCGCTATTTTAATGTAAGCAAGCGTTTTCGGTTCTGAAGCACGGTGGAGGCATCGGAGACAACCATACGGGCACTGTGCGATGCGCGGCTGCTGTGTTTTCCGCCTTCCAACCATAGAACGTGGACGAACAGTTTAAACAACCTACCGCAACTGTCTGACGAAACTTTCGGAGGCCTGTGCACACACTGGCGGCAACCCGCAGTGTGTAAGCTTCCACAGCGAAGGCGTAGGACTTGCTCCGCTGCTTCAACGAGGTTTTTGCCATCGTGCACAGGTCTCCTAGAGTTTCATCAGACAGTTGCTCTAGGTTGTTTAAACTGTTCGTCCTCATTTCATAGTCAGAAGGCGAAAAACACAGCTGCTGCGCTATCGCACACTGTCCGTACAGCTCTCTCCGATGCCTCCACTGTGCTTTGGCACCGACGACGCTTGCCAGCATTAAAATGACGACGCTCTCAGTGTTGTCAGATCACCAAGCAATTTTGCATAAGGTCTATTGAGCCTATTTGACTGGTTGCTATTTTTTTTAAACATGGCATATATCGGAAGTTTTTGGCACAGTGAATCCTACCAAGGTTAATGCAAAAGTAGCCTGAATTAATTTCTGAAAGGCGGTCCGTTTGTAGTACCAGCTTCCTCAGCTAGCAGCGCTTAGCAGCAAACCTTCCGAGTGAGTTTGCCGACTGGCATTGTCTGCTATAAATGTATTTTCTAAGCGCTTCAAAATTGTTTCTTGTTTTTTTTTATGTCCGATATGAAGGAACAGCTGCGGCCGTGAAATTTTGTTTTAGGAAAAACTGAGCCGGAAAGCTCTTGTAATGCTTCAGAAAGCTTGCAACAAAGATGCTAACAAGAAATCGCAAGTCTATGAGTAAATTTCTCGCTTTAAGGCCGGTGGAATAATGATCGACGAGCAACCTCGTTCAGGGGGACCCTCAACCTCCTCAATTGATGAAAACATCGAAAAATTTGGGCATTGTTCACTTTGAGTTTGTTCCTCTTGGTAAATCTCTTA